>VXBR01007693.1:17503-250505 GCA_013400215.1 Cisticola juncidis | reverse complement strand
GCTGCCTCCCGAGACGCTGCCCAACAGGACGGTCACCCTGTGAGTACCGTCCCCGCGTAGGGGGTGGGCAGCCTCGGTGCGACGTGGACGGGGCGGAGGGGGAGTAGGAGCGCCGGTCTGAGGTAAAATGGGGTGGGGGGCAGTGGGAGAGTAGAGAGAGCAGTCCCTTCTGCAACTGGAGAAAGCCTCGGGAATGGATGTACTTTTCATGTTTTCCGGTCGTTTCCCGGGACGGTCGTTTTAGAAGGGGGCGAAGTGTCCCGTAACTCACCGGTGGGGAGGCAGCGTCCCGTGGAGCTCCTCCCGTGCCTCCGCTCACCCCCTGGAACAGCATCCCCAACTCTGCCTCCTTCATCCCTCAGTAGGCGGGCTGTTTTTGTGCGGAGGCAATCCCGGTTTACCATTTGAATAACAAGTTTCAAACAGGATATACAACTTCATCCAAAGTAAAAAATATGTTGCCACTTATTTAGACGTAAGTGTGCACATGTAAAGAGAGGCTTTGCAAGTTGTTTTCTTCACTGAGACATGACCGGATTACTTTAGCAAAGAAGTTCATAGAATGGTTTGGACTGGAGACCTCGATATCAGATGGTCCAGTCCCTCTGGCCATGGGCAAGATTGCTCAGTACTGGATCTCATTAGTGGATGGTCCCAAAAGTGGAACTCTTGCTCTTTCTTTAGAGAGGCTTATTGTGCCCGTGCTACTGTAGGAAGACTCAAGTGCAACCAAGTAGTGTCCAAGAAAGTCAATTAAAAGGAACTGAAATATGGGGTCATGTTGAAGATATTTATCTACTGAACTAAAAATCGCAGGTTTGAAAGATCTACCTTTAATCCGACATTCAAAAAGTACAGAATGTACTGTCATGAGAACAACAATCTGCTGCTTTTGTGAATGCTGGCAGCACTGAAACACCAAGGAAGGGTGTTTTTCCAGAAATTTTATTGAGGTGTGAACCCAGCAGATACATGGACCTGGACCCGTGAGAAAAGGGAAAGCAAAAAATGGGAGCTGAAGAAGGCTAAAGTAGTTGTCCTTGCTTGAAATTCTGCAAGGGTTCAAACAATATTTCTAAATTACTTGTGAAAAATGATTATGGATATTCCTGTGTGAAGTTTCTGAAGTAGAAAACAAGGCAAAAGTAGAAGTGACAGTAATTTAATCAGCAAACATCTTTTAGTCTTTGTTAGCCTCAAATGCTTTGCAGCTGATTAAATGTTATGAGTATGGTATTCATAAAAATTCTGAAATAAGTAGATGTCAGTATGGTTGATATGTTGAAGTTCACTGTTGGGTTGTTTTAATTCAAAAAACTTGAATCACAGCTATGATTGCTGTGAAAGAGAAGCAGATACCGAACATAGCAGCCTTGCTGTGAGTGGATCTTTGTTCATCCTTGCAGTCACATAATAATTTGGAAAAATCGTTCATCTTTCATCTTGATTTTCATACTCCTTCAATATCTAGAGCATATCTACATACACTAATTAATAGTATTCAGTTAACCACCTTTTGAAGTTCATAACTTCTGAAACATTTGTTTTTCTGGTTTGAACTTGTTAGCAGACACAAGAAACAATGTCATTTTTTCACTGTTATTTGTAGGAAATGTCACAACTGTGTTGTTACAATTTCATGAACGTACACTTCAAAATTTTGTTTAAATATAAGTCAAGGATTATTAAACTAGTAACCTTTTTCCAAGAGAGTGGACCCTAGCTGTTGTGTTCAGGATCAGAATCTTGCATGTTTGTTGACTCTTGAGGCATGGCTTTCCATTCTCTCAGAGGTTTTGTTTTGTTGTTGTTGTTTTATTTTTTTTTTAATTATTATTATCAAATCCATGTTAACAGAGATAGAAAGTGTTGGTGATCTGTGGGGTTTGTTGCCAAATGCCACTTCACTAACATCTTGATTAGTAGTGCCTGGATTAATTGTTACCTAATTTTTGCCAAAAATGATGTTTTTTTCCCCAAGCTGATGATTAAAAATACAGCACTTGGCGAATGGTTTTCTGATTAGTCAAACTACCCTGAGTTACCTTGAATATTGATTCTTGTGGGATTCATCTATTAAGATAAGTACTGCTTCTGTTAGATCTTTTTTTATTATTGGATTGCTGTAGCGATATGTAACTGAAGATAGATTACTGTTGTGTATATCAGCTGCATTTTGGTTCAGTTAATGTTCTTTTATATTGACTCTATTTTGCTCAAACTGATTTTAAATACAATGACCTATATAGTTTTATATAACTTCTTGTTTTTTGAGTGAGTTAGGAATGATGCAAACAAAGTAATTTCTTCCTTATCACTGGTCAAGCTCCTGGATTTTCAGCAGATTAGCTACTGTGCCTTTAGGATTTACAATTTCTTTTTTCCCAGTGAAATACTTTTGAGTACAATAAAAGGTGAGAAAGTAAGAGAAATAGCGGAAATTAGGATAAGCGAATGGCATCCGAGGATGCTGGCCAGGTTCCTTCATTCTTGCACACTATTATAGTTAGTGGTTAATGATGATACAAGCTGGGCAAGCTCACTTAATTTACGAAATGCCTTGGGCTGTGTTTGCCTCAAAACACTATTGTCCCAGTAATTTAGGTCAATATTATGAGAATTCTCAGTTACAATTCAGAAAAAAAAATCCTTATTTAATTTCAACTGATAAGAGATTAAGTTAGTTTCATGACTGAGGAAGAGAAGAAGACATGGGTGTTTCATGACTGAGGAAGAGAAGCAGACACGGGAAGAGGAGTATTAAAGTATGGAAATGTGTTTATGGGAGAGTAAGTAATGGGTAGGATTTCTGGCAGTACTGTAAATTGGTTCTCCTTTATGATCCAGGTAGAACTGGCTGTTGCTTTATTGGGCATTTAGGTCAAATTCCAAGGTGAATTCAAGTTCATTTATAGCTAAGGAAGGAAGGGACTTTTTTCCCTAGCATTATATAATAAAAACTGATTTGGATGCAAATGAAGGGTGTATCTACATGAACACCATCGATGGCTTTGACCTTGGTAGGTTAAGCAGACAGACGAGATGCTTTGGGTTTCAAGACGGCAAAACAGGGTGAATGTAGCTGTGGTTTGTCTGCCATGCTCTTTATTTCAGCGATATTGAAGCCATTACCATGTAGCACATTTAAGTGAGGAATGCACTGTACTCTTGTAAAAGAAGCCTGGGATAAAATATCTGTTGCTGTTGTGTCTCTTGGTGCAAACGCAAGTGATGATGGTGGATACTGATTTGAACTTGTTGGCTATGAGCCATTACTTTGTTTTTTGGAAGAGGATGTGTAAGTCCCCTGAAGACAAGCCCATGAAGCTTATTATTTGTTGAGAATATTGTTTACCTATGTTACATGTGTTATTAGAGTAGGAATCTAAATAAACAAAAGGAAAAGCGTATGTAATTAGTAAAGAATTGCTTTTCTGAATCAGCATGCTTACTGCTCTGCAAAAAGCTTTGCTTAAACACATATCCTCATAGGAGCATCAGTGTTTGCACTTAAAAAAGTGTTAGGATTTACAAGCCAGAGTATTTGCCTGGGTTAATGTTCAGAGTTTTTCAAAGATACGTTTAACTGCATTGCTGTTAGGAAACATCTTAAAGTGTTACAGTTTTCATCCAGCTGCTAAATAAATCACATCAAACTACATCCATTAAGAAGCTCGTACACATACTTACTTGGACTTCTAAATATCTGTGCAATATTTTACCATTTGTGACACAAATTTAAATTTCAAAAGTTTCAAAGCAAAGAGTCACTGATACTGCAAGAAGCCACTTGTATCACAATGTGTGATTACATTGTCATTATCTGAGTCGTGTCATGTAAATGTCATTTGTGGAAGTTTTCCTCCTTTAAAGTACATTTCTATTGACTAACCTGATGGTACTCTTGATAGCAATTGGTTTGGGTTTGGGTTTTTTGTTTGGTTGTGTGGTTGGGGTTTTTTTGGTTGATTTTTTTGGCGGGGAGGGAGTTTTTGGATAATTTTTTTTGTGGAATAGTCAATTTTAGAGTGTTAAAGTGCTCAGTACTAATAATTTGGGCAGTGGTAACATTTTCTGATGGTATAAGGTACTAATCCCCATTAAAACTTCAAATTTTCTTTGACCAGTGGATGCACAGGCTAGTCAAAATGCATCTTACTTATGAATACAAGGCAGTGCAGAGCTAGTACCTGGGAACTGTAGCCACAGTGTAGTAATTCACAAGTACATGTACATGCCTTTTTGTCAGTGACATCTGACTCCTAAAAATCATTAGTGTGTCATTTACTGATAGGCTTGTATTCTATGCTTCTATCAGATTTTGTCTGGTTGAGAAGATAACCAATTTTTGCTTTTCTGTATGTACCCAACATGGATTCATGGCTGTGAGCTTGTTATAGGATATTGAGTGTGTGTAGTATTCTCTTATTGTGTACACTTTTATATATATTGGAGTATTGCAAGAAAATTCTGATGTCACAATATGAACAGTGTTTTCTTCTAAATTGCAATATTTAGTTCTATCTGAAAAATTATTCAGCTTTGGAAGACATCATGTTACATGGTTTATATGTGTCCACTGGGATACACTGTCAAGATTGAATTGTGTTTTCCTATTTCATGAAGTGTGCATTAATGACTTTAACATACATGGTGGTTTTGTAACTGGCAATAATCTTCATGCAGTCTTTTGTTCAATTATTGTATTGATTCGTACTTGTTTTTAATTAAAAAAATACTCTTCTGTATGAGCATTTTAAAATTCTTTTATGTGTCTTTCACAATGAGATGATTATACTTTTGATTAAATACATGAGATAATTAGAAATATGGCTTCTGTACCATAGATACAACTGTAGCAGTTGTTACAAGCCTGGGGCTCAGGTTTTGCATTGGAGCTGTGTATTGGTTACTGTTGAGTTGAAAATAAGGGAGAAGGAGGGAACTAAGTGCTGCAAAATTCAGGAGAGCAGATTAATGTTTTATAGTGGAACTTTTTTTTTTTTTTTTTTAATTCTCAGAGCTACCATATTATTGTAAAATTGCCCAAAGCCTTTGTTCCTATGATAATGCCCATATAAGCAATGGTGTTCATGTGTTCATTAGTCCTTCAATTAGCCCTAAAGTGACTATTAAATATTGAATATGTTTTGCTGTTTGTAGGCTCGAGAAGATGGATTTTAATCTTCACAATTAATACTTTCTTATTTTATTGTTGTCTTTTATTGATCAGTAGTATTCCTGGGTTTGCTTCAGAACTGAACAATACTAAAATTTTTATTTTTATTTGAATGCCAAGAGGAAAAGAATTGAACTAGAATTTGTGTGATGAAGTGTGATGCAGTGATGAAGAATGAATAACTTCTTATGTCTCATTGCTTGCAGTTTGCTCATGTTTCAGAGGTTATTTTTGTAATTTAAAGCAACTATGGAGCTGCAAGCTTAGATTTTTTCAGATTTGAATGGTTCCCATATGTACTTTGCATGGGCCAGATACATTGCAAGTTCATGGATTTGTCATTCCTGCCTTATACAGTCTATCTTCACCATTAAGTCTAAAGTTTTTGAATCTATTCAGTTTAAATGCATTTTTTGGTACTACTAGTTAATCCGTGAAGATTAAAAACAATTGAGTCTTTCTTTTCATGAGTGATAATAAACTGTTTAATTTAAAAACATCACATAAAGTGTAATTTTTTTTTGAGTTTTGCTTTCTGTAATGAGATAAACAATGAGTTTTAATTTTATTTTAAAAAATTATGTAATCTATTAAATGTCTCTAGTCTTTATATAGTAAATAGTTGAGAATTTAATTTTCATCTTGTATTCATTGTTTGGATGTTTAGCAGTGAAAACTGCAGTGTCCTGTTGCTCTGCAGTGCTAGAGATCATATCCTGTATTAATCACTGTTTATGTGATCACTCCTCCGTGTGCCCTGCCGCAGGGCATGTCCAGCGGTGGGTGCAGCGCTGTCTTACACAGCTCCAGAGTGCCCTGGAGCAAGGCAGGTGCCAGTGCCCTGCAGTGCAGAGCTTCCAGATCCTCAGGGACCAGAGCACAGCTTTGGGTGTGTCTCATCCAAGCTGGTCAGCCAGCTTTGGCTGGGCTGCAGAGTTGTCACTTCTGGAGTAGGAATTTCACCTTCGTGGTAAGACAGACCAAGAGCTTTTTTGTGTGTGTGGAGGGGGTGGGGAGAAATCCAAACATAATGAAAGCAGGCTGATTAAAGACATTTAAGAAATAGGCAGCTTAATTCCACAGTGGTGTCTGCACTGGACAATGTGTTCTAGGATTCATTCCAACTTCAGGTCGGAGGGCTGTGCTGTCGTATTTTGTCTAAGAGCACAGTCTGTGCCCTCTGCTACCTCACTTCAGTGTAGGGAAAGAAGGTGCTTCGAGGTGGGGGGAGGCATGTTAGAGTCTAGATACAGAGTGAATAAATGCAGTGAGATTGGATTAAGAGGCAGAAGCTGTTGCTGGGAGCTGGAATGGAAGTGTGGGTTTCTTTGAATGGCTATGTCAGCTATGGAGGTAGGAAACCAGAAAATCTAAGAGGGAATGAAGGCAGAGCAAATAAGGTACTGAAGGCTGAGTGTAAACTGGCTTGAGCCCAGCAAGATTCTTGGAAATTCAGCAACTACCCCCAAAATCACAAAAGACAGGATTAACATCTCTATGCCAGTAAGAAAAGATGGGTCATATAAGGAAGGAATGGTAGTGGTATAATACAGTCCAGCAATGTTCTTCTGGTGTTGTCCACAAGATGTGCTGTTTTCCACCTGAACTATTTCTGTGAGATACAAGAACTCCTTGCTGTCTTGCCCATGTTGTTATAGAGTATATTTTACCTTGAAACTTAGTATTAGGCAGAGTTTTTGCAAGTTACATTTAGGTTTCTCAAAGTGTCTTGTCAGACATTCCAGTACTTGAACTGTTGTTTTAGGATAACAGCCTCTGGTGTTAACAGGATTTTAAAGCAATTCTCAAATTTGTGTGCTGATGTTTCTATGGGTTGCGGTGACCTGACTTATGGCTGTGTGCTGGAGATACTCTTCAACACTCTTTTCCTGCTTCTCACACAGGGATGATGAGATGCAAGGGCTGAAGAGAGAAGATTTCACCCTCTGAGTGGGGAATGTTGCATCAGCATCCAGCTGTTGGTAAAACTGTAGTCTAAACTGGAGCTGATGTGTTCATACCTTCACCTCCCAGTCTGTCGCTGTGTGTATGTTCGTGGGTTTTTTCCTTCCCCTCCCTGGCTGCAGTACTAGCATTTGTCTGGCTCCATGCCTAGTCAGTTCAGGGAGCTAAGCTATCCAAAAACTGTTTACTTCTGTAGGATTAGGATATAAATTTTTGTAAATGTATCTTTGTGTGCCAGCAGCTGACAGGAAGTGCTTGTTAACGTGTCTAGACAAAGCACTTTCTAGAGAGCAAGTATACCTGATAGGAAATGTGAGTACATGTGAGACTGGGTGTGACAGTCTGTGCTCTAATTAGTACTACTGTGATATGACACAGAGAATTTATTAATTCGTTGGCTATAGCAGCTAAAGTTAGGAGTGGCTGGCAAGGCATTTGTGTGCAGTGTTTTGTGTGCAGTAAATTACTTTCATGCTTGTATGTATGGAGTTTTTTGGAGTCAGGTAAACTTGCACTGAACTACAAATCAGTGGGAATCCTAAAAAGTATACAGCTGGTGGCTAAGTGGGAAAATCAGGATGGAGCAGAAGGTACTAAAACAAGACAGTTATTACAGAAAAATTGATCATGATATCTTGAAATAATGCAGGTGCTACAGATACAACTGGGGGGAGAGAGCGTGGAGGAAGCTTCCTAGAATGAAGTGGTCACAGGGGTTAGACTTCCAGTGCTTTTTATTTGCTTTAGAAATGGCAACACAGAGTTGCCAATAGTGTTGGAAGAAATTGGGACTGGCTGTGTCCTCTGAATTTTCACTTTAGTAGGCTTTTGGACCTGGGATAAGTACAAGAAAGAAAAGTTTAATAATTTTGTATTTTCACAATAATTTCTTTTGAAATGAGTATGATTTTTAGCAACACTGCTACTCATTCTTGCATTCTGTTTTGGACCTCAGTTCTGTCATTTTGTAAGGTGATTTTATTTGGACTTTTACATAGAAAACTTGCTGTGTTGCTCCAGTGATTGGCACTGTATTTCACTAGAAATTATTTCTGTCCTTAAGAACTGTTTGTTTTTAATGAAAAGCAATAAATAAAGCATGTTGCTGCATACTGAATATCAAGAAAAATTCTTTAATGGCACTGCATAGTGAGCGTCGCTGCTTGAATGATCCACAGATTGTGTAGCAAAAATAAAGATTCCTCATTAGATTATATAAATTTAACACATTATCAGTGAAAAATGGAGCAGAATAAAAAGACACAGTTTTTCTGTAATTTCACTACTTCAGAGGTTTAGTTTACAATGTTAATATTGGTTAATATGCATAATAGTAAAATATTGCAGGAAATCTTTTATCTGTTGCAAATTTCTATTTTGCAAATGTTTCATTGCTAAGCTTCCTAATTATAATGTTTTTGTTGAATTGGAAAATACTGTCTCATTTTGTTAGAGTTTTGGAATGATTCATAGTTCTTATTCTGTATAAAACTTAAGGAGTGTTTTCATTTCAGTGTTACTTTTAAGCAAGTACTGTTTGTGTTCTGTTCAGTATAGGTTTCTTTCCCTTTGACACCAGTAACTCACTAGAAGGCAAAATACTAACTGTTGAAAAATACTGGGTTTGTGTCCATGTTGAATCGCAGTTTCTACAAGATGAACTTGGAGAAATGTGTTTCTTTTTCCATGTTCCCGACTTTCAGAAAGCATTTTTCTTGGTTGTTAGCAGATGGTTATTTTAATCTGACTTTTGCTGGTGGCCACTTTCCCAGTTCTTAGAGTATGCAGTCACCATGAATTGATTTATTATCTATTTCCTGGCTCTCCATCTGAGTCTTTTAAAGTGTGTTTTGGAAGCTACTTCAGCGTTCAGCCAATAGTTACACTGTTGCCCAGGTTTCATCCAAGCCTCTTGGTGGCCATTTTGACTATTTGGTAGTAGTGTTAATGGACGAGTGTGTGGTTTAATAATATCCTCTGGATTAGGATTCATTGGTGATGTTAGGAGATGCATTTTGAATTACTGTCTGGTTGACTGCTGTCTTAGCAATAGTTGTTTCCTAACTGGCAAGCCAAAATTATTTCACAGACCAAAACTTTTTCAAAATAGTGATTATTACCTCATTCTGATGGTAAAAATGGATCCAGCCATTTTTTCCCCCTCTCTATGAGAAAAGTTAGTACACCATCTTTAGTATCTATGCTAAAATTGCTCATAGTACAAAGGCTAGACTTTGAGTTGGACTGCATTTATGTTTTGCATGCTGGGCATCTACTGCTAAAGGTCTTGCCAATAAGTTAAGAGTCATAGCTGAGTTTCTTTGCCATTTTGCCAAAGTTGCCTGCCAGTTTATGCAGCAAAATGGAAAATGGGCTTTTTGATCCAAACTATATTCAACAAAGAAACATTTCAGCAGTATTCTTGGAATAGGTGAAAAGCTGAGGAGAGTTGGGGGGATTTGAGGGGGATGGTAGTTTGTTTTCTTGAGGTACATTGTTTCAGATCACCTCTTGATCTCTCTTCAACTCTTCTGCTCTGAGAAAGAGGAAATGCTTTCTTGTAAGGTAACTTGAGATGTCCATAATTCTTTTTAGAACCTACTTTTCAGCTGCTTGTTATTCCAGGTTTTTTTGTGTTAATTCCCATGGCCGCTTTTTTTAACACAGGGAGCTATCACTGCCTGCATTAGTTCCACATTTTATTTTCTGATGTATAAGTGTTGGACATGCAAAATGCATTTATTCCAATCAGACATTGTTGATTATTTAAAAGAAAAGAAAGTAAATGTCTCATATGGAGCTCATAGGAAATACTGAGCAACAATGACATTGGGCTGTGGAAACCCCTTAATGAAATCTTCAATGACATCATTTATGTTTCAAAGTCATTTGTTAAAGATGGAGATAAGTGCTGATCTCAGCTCAATGGTAGCTCTCTACTGTTTTCTCTTTAGACTTCTTAATGATGGAAAAGTTAGCATATTTTCAGAATTACTTGCCTCTTTGGAAAAATTATGGTCTTAAACTAGTAACTTAGAATTATTATTGATCACAAATAATACCCTCTGCCTAAGTGGTACATAATAGTCCATCATTTTGTACATTAATGCACAGAAACCGTGAAAGTGACTATAAAACATCTACTTTGAGGTGAATGCTTTATTATGTTTTATCTTATTGTGCCACATCTCTTAATACTTCAAATAATGTATAGACTATATATTAATAGCAAGTTTTAAACTGCATTTTTTTAAGACTACGCAACATTTTTCGGTGATGAAGTGTTTTAGGTTATATGGAGTGTTGTAAAATCTGCCGTTGATTGCACTAAACCTTTATGGTTGAGCAACTAACAGCCTCTGCAGAGAAAATACTAAATCAGTCTGACTGTAATTTGTAAATCACACTCAAGAGAGAAATTTACCTTGTACCCAGATATTCAAAGGCGTCTACGTTAGGCCTGTTATTTTATAGGCAATGTCAGAAAACTTTTTTTCTTACAGAACTGTTATTTTTATTTAATTTAAATTTAGTTCAGTGAGTTATAGCTACTTTTGAAGTAGTTCTGGCTCCATTTTGAATAACTTCTTTTTCTGGAAAAAATACAAGTATATCAGTAAATCTTAAGGTGAAGTAAATTGTAATGAAGATACAAGTTAATTTTTGTGCTACCAAGGATTGTAATTTGATTGCTTGTGTTGACTTAGATCAATGTTTGCTTGTGAACTTCATGGGGTTTTTTTCGTTATATTCTCCAGAAATCTGGAATTGGTATGATTTTTTTTTCACTGCTGCTGTTATGCCTTATGTTCGATTTTCATTAACTATTAATGATTTTTATAAGCTCATTTTTTACTGCTTTATATATTATTACTATTTTTCTTCTTGCATACATTTTTGAAACCAGGAAGGATGTTAAAGGCGTACATTTTTTGGTTTACTAGATTTATCCAGTACCTACCATTTTTACAAATAATACTTAGTATTTAGGTGGAGACATTTTTCTCTTTGAGTAGAAGGGGAAGTAGTTTCAAAGACATTAGGATGTGTAATTATAATGTAAATATAATGTAATTATAATGCTTAATGGTTAAATTTTACTAGTTTTGTGGGCATTCTGATTTGTAGATGATGATTATTATTACCACCAAACTTACGTGTGTGTATACTGGTTTTGTGTTGAATGTTGTGCCATTGTTGATGGAAAGATTCATTGAAATACATGTACATTTTTTAAGTGTCTGGGCTCTCTTGGTTTCTACATGTGTTTTTAAAAACCAGCACTGTTTCAGTTGTTCATGCTGGTTATCACAGCTGCAGCCAAGGAAAAATTTGCCTTGTTTTCTTTTTGTGAGGTAGCTTAATGTGTTGGACTACAGAACTGTATTTTTTCAAGAGCAAATGCTCTTAGCTGACACTCTAGTAGATGTTACAGGCATTATAGCAATACAATAGCAATTTCTCAGTGTACTTTTTTTCCCCTCCTTCCTTTCCACCATTCCTGTGATCAGTCTTCACCTGGTATTATCTGACTGTAGGATACTAGGCTGATCACACTTGCGTAGTTGACATAGAAATAAATCTCCTGGGAGATACCCTGGATAAATGTGTAGTTTAACATTTGCTTGTGGAGCAGTGGGCACCAGTGATGAATTGACATGAGCTGCAGAAATACATGTTATATTTGGAAGGTGAAAAGAAGGAATGGATTCTCCTTATTATAGCATCAGAACTTGTTACCTTCAAGAATTTTCAAACCTTCTCACCATCAGGCTGGAAATAAAAGGATTTTCAAACAGTTTGTTCAGCTGTCTTGACTTTGTGTATGTGGGATGAAAGAGAGATTGAGTCAGAGCTGGAACTTCTAGATTAAAAATGCCTGTTCAGTGTTTGTCTAAACTACAGAGACTTTAGGTAATATTTGAGAAACCTGGAGAAGAAAATTATGTAGTGTAATATACAGTTGTGTCAAAATGATGCAGTTTTCATAGATGGCTATATCAATATTTTAGTTTAGTCTTATTCATTGTGTGTTTTGAAGTATTAAACCTTGTCATTACATAATAAATTCTATGCACTGGAGGAAAGAGGGATGTGGGTATGTGTGTTTTTGGTTTATGGCTGTTGTAAAGGACATTTGAAAGATGTGTAGGACTGCAAAAAAAAATCTCATAGTGGCACCTTTAAGTGCAGAAGTAGCTATCCAGCCTGAAGATGTAATTGGTGTAGATGAAGAGTGCAGGTACGCACTGGATATGAAGGATGCATTTGACAGAGGATCTGTCTGAAATTGAAGTGACTGTAGCAGAAGTTGTGGAACGATCTGACAGAGTGAATAAATTTCCAGGACACGATGGTGTGACTGAAGAGCTTTTAGAAAAACTTGGGGATGAAGTTTCTGAAGTCTTGCTTGGAATGAACATGATTTTTGAGGACTGGAGGATAGCAAATGCTCATTTTTATGAGTGTGTTACCATCTTCATGGGTCCAAGTTGGATGTTTGTGTTGATCAAATCAGCAGAATTTATAATAAATATATTGGATACCTGGATAAAGGTACCGTGAAATATTTACATCTTATGTAGTGAGAAGCTCTTCCCCACAGTCCTTTGGAGTTCTTCAGGATCAGCAAAGTTATTTACAGGGTTGATCCAGCTGTTGTAATGAAACATGGTTTTCTAAAAGGTGTGTCTGTCCCTTGCCAAAGGCATTTGATGAAAAAAAGTACATCAGTCTTAAGTGGATGATCATCAGATCAGTAGTAGCTGACTTGCTAAAGGATAAGAAGAGGGTGTGGAAGTAAATCCTTCTCAGTAGAGTGGAGTCATAGAGACCTGTAACGCACAACTTATTTCCTAATGACCTGTAAAACTGTGTGAGTGAGGGGTTGACTTAGTTGAGTGAGTTGATTAATGTAATAAGGATGAGGATAAAGTGAAGAATTTTGGAAGAAGTTTGTAAGAGTAATTGGGCAATAAAATGGCAGCAGCAGCACATTGTAAAAAGTGAAAAATGTATTGGGGACAAAACCATTCCTGTCTTATATAAGATGATGGGCATTGAGCTGACCAGAAATCTTAAATTCTTAGCACAAGCAATAAAGGAAGACTATATGTTAGGAATTGCGAGGGAAATTGTAGGAAACAGAACATCATTATTCCAGTATGCAGATTTGTGACTTGTCTCTGTGTTGAGTACTATTTCAGTTCTGGTGGTCTTACCTCACAATTTTTTTTAGTGTAATAAAGCTGGAAAGAACTCAGAAGTTATTAAGGTGGCACAAATGGCTTTTGTGTAAAGAACAATTGAGTAAAACATGGATTTTACCTATGCAAAAAGACATTTAGTTTTGTACATAATTGCACATGGTAAAAAAAGGGTAAGTGAATTGATAACTGCATGTTTCACTGTTTAGAAGTGGGGAACATTCAATAAAGCTGGCAGGAGATGTTTTCAAAACAAGTGGAATGAAGCATTTTTTATGGAATGAAGCATTGTACTGTAAACCTTTTCATAGGAGTATTGCAGATGCCAAAATTTGACATGATTCAAAAGGGTTTGGGTGGATTTTTTTTTTTAGTGTTCTGGTTTGTTTGTTTGTTTGGGGTGGTTATTTTTGTTGTTTTTGTTGGGTTTTTTTTCCCAACAGAGAACTATGTGGTTGTATAGAAAGCAGGTCCTTCTAAGTAAGACAATATCAGCTATACAAAGAATTTCTTACCTTGGAATAATTAGTATCTGCTGTGATCTGTGCAGATGGCTGTGATTGGAGGACAGGGTGCTTGGCAAGATAGGCCTGATCCAGTTATTTCAATGGAAGAAGAAATTTGTGTTGTCCTTTAAGAGAAGGATACATGAGCTTATTTGCAGATGTTTTGTAAAGATTGCACTGAGGAGTAGGATGAATGTGTGAAGGATGACTGGGAAGGGAAGTACAGGCTGGGAGAAGTGTGTGTGCATGGCTAAAAAGAGGAGCAGAGGAAATGGGAAGCAGGCAATATGCTGTTTGGTTTGGAAAACCAAAATGGGTACAGAAGACAAGAATGTTGAATGTACTGATTGGTTCTTTAATATTTCATTTCTACTGCACCTGTTCTGGAGTCTTATTAGGATAATCCTAGAAGGGTGTACTTTCTTTCTGATGTTATATATGTAAGCTTGCATGGTACTAAATGACATACCAAATCTTCCTTTTCTCCTTCTCAATATTTAGGCAGTGCTGTTGCATACACCTCAAGACAATGAGCTAGGCATTGTAGTTTGATACACAAACTATTAAACAGAAAGAGTTACAAAGAAGTGTAAACTGCAGCAAAAAAGTCTTGTTACCAGCCTTATAATATATTGTTCTTGTTTGGTTTTGTTTACAGAATTTTGAGTAACAATAAAATAACAGAGCTGAAGAATGGTTCCTTCTCTGGATTACACCTTCTTGAAAGATTGTAAGTACTTCTTGAAAAGTTATTTTTACTTTAAAAATTCAGTGGTACACTTGTTGTTTCATTAATAATTCTGACAACAAAATGTCTTAAATAAGGGACCTGTTCTTTGTTTGATATATTTATTTGTGATTGAAGATTCAACATAGCTATGTGTTCTCTTAATATGAATGAATGAATTATTCAATACTATGAATAGCATGTAACAGCAAAAAAGGGATAATCTCACCTGCAGATGAGAGGGCAGTTTCAGTGGGAAGTTTACTACAGTGCTATGGATTTGCTTTGTTGGTTGTTTCATTATGCAAACACTGTTGTAAAGAAAATTACCTCTTTAATTTCTTAAGTGTCAGACCATTTGTTGAGCAGTTGCAAAGTATATTTGCAGGTGAAGCAGATGTATTAGAGCCCCTAAGAGAGAGTGAATTTATTAAAGAATTGTTGTTGACATTTATTTTAAGAGTTTTACTGCTTACTTCACAGCTTTGGTATATGCCAAATGTACAGGGGGTGGGAGTGAGTCTGATGGGAGTAACTTCTTGGATATCTTTTGCCTCCCATTTTCACTTTCCCTTACAGATGATACATTGCCTATGAGATAAGAAACAGCATTGTGTCTTCTCTTACAGTCAGCTTTTTTCCAGCTGGTGGAAGTTCAGGATTGGCAGGTTGATCTACCTGGGAGCAAGCATAAACTTTAGAGATAAGGATTTTTCTAGGCCATTTGACTGGGAAAGTAGCCAGTTTCATAATCATCTCACAGCATCTAGGAAGAGTTCCAAACGACTTTCAGCTTCAGGGGATTAAAAGTATTTTATTCTTCCTCTAAAACTCAAAGGCTCTAATGCTAGTCACCTGACCTAAATAAATTCAAACACTTCTACCATTCCCTCTCCTACATACCAGAAGAAAGCATCTTTTCACTGAGAGATGAGCTTTATTGTAGGAGTAAGTTGCTGTGCCAAAGAAGCAAGGTTATCAGCAGTGATGGCATTTGCTTAGGTAATAAAGGCATCTGCTGATGGTTGTTATTTGTTGAAACTCATTACAGTTTTCAGACAGGAAATACTTGAAACTCTAGTTAGTATGAGATAATGATTTAAGTTTTCTTCATGAACCCAAATCCTAATTTCCTTTAAAATCATAAAAAGGCAGCTTTCTTCCATTTAACTCCAGTCATTTGTAAGGGGTTTTTAGGTTATTTTTTAATATCTTTTTTCATGAAAAGGAAAAGAAAGCAGCAAGGCTGGCATCATGTTTTGAACATTTAAAGTGAGCTGGGGTAGCAGTGGTTTAGAGGGTATGGTAGTCTCATCATAATGAGAACACTCTTAATTGTGCACTGTTGTAGGAGTTAATGAATCAACAAAAGATTATTAATGGCCAGGTGTCTTCATTATAAATGGAGGAATAATAAGTCTGCTACACTAATTATTAATGATAATATTTTCTTTTTTTTCTTTTGTACATGCAAGACTTGTTTAAAAGCCATAGTTACTTTAACCATAGTAAAAGTAAATTTTTACTCTTTAAATGTTTTGTGACCTTGGACAGAAACTACTATTTGAATGAAGTAATGAAAATCGTTTTTCAGACTTAAATAGATAATCAATAGTAAAACGAAAAGCAGTTGAAAGTCACAGTAACTGTTTTAAACATTCACATTATTTTAAGTAGTTTCAAATTATTTTCATGATAGTCATTGTGATAACTTGCATGCCTTGAAAATTGCTTTTTTTGACTTTTTTGCTTATTTTTATTTTGTCTTACTACTCATGCTTCCTGTTGTTTCCTTATGAGTGTTTTTTGCTTCGTAGATAGCACATTTAATTTAAGAGATTAAATGAAGATAACAGAAATAAATTCTCAGTATTTAAATAGTTAATTCAGACAGTATGATTGGCACTTTACTGCATACTAGTGGAGAGATTCTGTATGCATTTCATGCTTGTTTGTTCATTTCTTGTGGTGTTACACTTTATAGGAAAAATATTTGCCATTTCACCTTAGTGGTTTTCAGATACAGAATACATATGTGTGATATATTTAAATAAAGCCTTTAGAACAGTAAATCAGAGGAATATATCAGGAACATGTATCTGCATAAAAATTTAATTTTAATCAATACTGATAAATTTATAATCCAACTGTTAACATACTAAAATTGTTTCTCCTGTTTAGTTCTTGAAAATTTTAATGAAAATGTAAATATTTTTAAATGGTTTCTGTCATTTTATTAATTTTTCTGGTAAATTTGGGAACATATTATCTGCAGCTGGCAACTTATTGCATTTTTAAGTTTTCATTTTACTCAAACATGTTATCACTAGACTTCATCCCCATCTGATAATTCTTCTCTGTTACTATTGAAAGGGCTATAGTTTTGGGGCATACAAGCAACAAATGAAATAATGAGAAAGTGCATTAAAAATGGTGGCCCCAGGTAGCCATAATAAGTCATAGTTTTAATAAGTAATAATATTTACAGATGTTTTAATTTATGATAATGTGAAATTGCTAATGCATTGTTTTGTAAAGAGGGTGATAAATTTACCAAAATGAAAGTTTCATTTTACTGGAAGTGAACTGTATCTTAATTAGACTAGAAAATGACTATGCAGTGTCTACATCTACTCTTACAGGAAAAAAGTATTCAATTAAGAGTAATCAGGTCAAAGATTTTAACTGTCTTAAGTGGTAATAAAAGTGTCTGCACAAAAAGATGCTAAGTATTTTAATCTCCATTATGTTTTCATATTAATTTGAAAATTAATTCAACAAAGGCAAGTGCAAAGGATCCTGCACCATGGGAAGAGTAACCAGAGGCACCGGCACAGACTGGGCTCTGACCTGCTGGAGAGCAGCTCTGCAGAGCAGGCCTGGGGCTCCTGGTGGACAAGAAGATGTCCATGAGCCAGCAGTGCCCTTGTGGGCAAGAGGGCCAGTGGTACCCTGGGGGGCATTAGGGAGGTGCTGTGCTCTGACAGCAGAGTGAGGGAGGTGATCCTGCCCCTCTGCTCAGCCCTAGTGAGACTCATCTGGAGAGCTGTGTCCAGTTCTGGGCTCCTCAGGACAAGAGAGACAGGAGCTCCTGGAGCAGGTCCAGGGAAGGGTGACAGAGATGATGAAGGGCCTGGAGCAGTCTCTGTTATGAGGACAGGCTGAGGGAGCTGGGCCTGTTCTGCTTTGGGAAGAGACAACTGAGAGGGGATCTCATCAATGTCTGTCAGTATCTGAAGGGAGGGTGGCAGGAGGAGGGAGCCAGGCTCTGCTCAGGGGTGCCAAGCAACAGGACAAGAGGCAATGGGCAGAAATTGATGCCCTGGAAGTTCCACCTGAACATGAGGAAGAGCTTTTTTACTGTGCAGGTTACTGCAGATGGAACAGGTTGCCCAGGAGTCTGCCACACTGGAGACACTTGAAAACCATCTGGATGCAATCCTGTGCTGTGTGCTCTGGGATGACTGCCTGTGGCAGGAAGGTTGGACCAAATGACTCACTGTACAGCCTTCCAGCGTGACCATTTGGGTGATACTGGAAAATGTAAAAATTGTCATAAGCATTTGTTTGATTTGCCTGCATAAAATCTACACCCCAGAAAGCCAATGAAAGAATAGGCTAACTTTGTAATGTGTATAATGTATAGTCTATTTCTGTAATTTCTGTGCTCTTCCTTTATTTGCCTTTTGAAAAAGCATTTAATATAGGAAGAGTGCATAGTAGTTATTATGTTTCCTGGGTGACATTTATTTTAAAGTAGTGTTAAGGAAGAAAAGATAATTTATCCAGTGGTAGTTAAGAAAACTTAATAATGTATACATGTCATATCTATATATAGGCATAGTTTGTTTGTGCCTGCAGGATGCTTTATTAATAATTAAGACAGTCTTCATTGCACTGAGACAGAAAGCAGTAAATTTTTAAGTGCATACACATAGACTTTTAAATCATACATAACTGGCTACTGAAATGTTTCATTACAAAGTGTAATAAAATTAAAGGGGTTTTTTTTACATAGCAAACCATATTTAAATATAAGTAGTCTTTCGATCAGATACTTTTCACATCTTAACAAGAACGTAAGGCAAAAAAAAAATTTGTTGGTGAGTTGCTAGTTGTCCACTTAATTATGGCTTTGCTAAAGAGCAGTTCCAATTTGACACAAACTATTTCAAATGATCTTCTGTCATGAGAATGGTTAAACAGAGTTGTGTGATGGTGAAATCTGCATCCTGTGAGGTTTTCATGCTGTTACTGGATGTAACAGTGGAGCAGTTGATCAAATTTAGTTGTAATTTGAGCCAGAATTTGGAGTATGTGACTGACCTCAACACATACCTTAAAACCTAGGTTTTTCTACTATCCTAACATCTGTTAGTGGCCTTTGCTGATGAATATGGGGTACCCTTATTTACAGTGTTATTTAGATTTAGGAGAAAATTAAGAATCTTTTAATAGATTCTCAGTGTAAGATTGCTCTACTGCCTGGCTTGTGATTTGTTTTGCTGTGGGAGTGTTGGAGTTTTTTTGGTTGTTGTTTGGTTTTGTTTTGGTTTTGTTTGTTTGCCTTTGTTTTTTGGGGGGTTTTTGTTGGTTGGGGATTTTTGGAGGGGTAGCTTTTTTTTTCTGTTTTGTTTTTGTGGTATTGTGTTTTTTTGTTTTGTTTTTGGTTTTTGTTTGTTTGGGGTTTTTTGGAATTTTTTTTTTCATTTCCTTGGTTTGTTTTTTAGAAGAATTCTTGATAGGTGGAAGAGGAGGTTACAACAATATAACAGATGTTATCCTAACTCAAATCCCTTTTTGCATTTCTTTTGGAGAGTTTTTCTTCCATTTGGACAAATAAGTGTATATATATAGTTGGTTGAGCTTTGCCAAAGAAAAATCAACATCTGAAATGATGAATTTCCTGTTGCTAAAACCAAAATATAGTTTGTATAAATGTATTCACAGGTGTTAAAAACAACAAAAACTTCAAAGCCAAACACAAGTTTGTAGTGAGGTTGTCTCCCCCACCTCCCTTTTATGTGAGAAATGAAAGTCTGTTGGTTTAACCACCACTGTAATTTCATTTAAAGACTGTTCTACAGGCTGCAATCCTGGTAGTTCTACAGCCTACATTTCATTAACATTTATCACTGCTTCTGAAGAGCCTCTAGACATGTCAGCACTGTTAATTTTGAGATCTCTTGGTATCTCTTTCGTTTCACATTTTTCCTCTGCAAATACTTTTTGGCAGATTGATAATACAGCTAGTGCCTACCCAAGGACTGCCACTGGGAAGGGTAAAAAACCCCAACCAGAGACTCCTCAGCTGTTATAGTTGCAGGTTGAGAAAAGTCTTAACACTTTGGACATTCATTGATATGAGTCCATTGCAGTGGATTTATGAAAGATATGAGTTTATGGAGTGGAATTAAAGATCCCTGATAGTCTAGACTAGTGGGTTTCCAGGGCACGTTGTTGAGGTTTTTCTTCCTCAGTGATTTCAACAGTGAGATTTTAAGTGGGAATTACACGATTTTAAATCAAAATTTGAAATATGAACAGTAAGTATAATTCTTCTTCCCTACTTCAGAGGCTGATGGTAAATAAGTGATGAATACCTTTTATTAGTCTCAGATTTGTCATGGTCTGGTATACAATGGTGTTTATATGCCTGCTGAGAGAGCCAGTTTTAAGGCTCCTGATACTACTGCACTAGAAGTACTTGGCAATTTCTGCCACCATAGCAAGAGAAGAAAATAAAGTTAAGTGTGTATATGAAAATTAATTTACTGCAAGGTGATTTAATGTATTTCAAGTATTTAAAATGTTTAGGTAGAGCATTCAAGCGTAATCCATGTACCATGATGATATCTCTTGTGCTGTGATTTGTTAATCTGTCTGCAGAAAATGCTGTTGTGCAATCTTGGGATGAATTATATTTTTACTTATGTATATCTATGTGATGGTAGATGTAATCCTCTTGTACAGTTCTCTTTCAGGCAGAATTATTAATACTGTGGTAGATGTAGGAGATCTTTTTCTACGCTTGCAAATTCAAACGCTGCTTTTGAATGAAAGTGCTATTTTTCTTTTCAAATGTAGAATGTTTGGATATTATCAAGGAGTGAGAAACTTTACATACAGTATTAAGTGCCTGTGAAGTTTCAGACAGTAATAAGTAAAAATCTAGTGTGACTAGGGAGGTGGAAGTAATTTTAGCATTTGTGCAGTGATAAAGTTTGTTGGAAACTGTGTAGGTGCGGTTAGCCGCTTTCTGTGACCTTTGAAATTAAGCTGTATCTGCAGAATATCTCAAGTTAGGAGTTAAAATTCCTAAATCATTTGCACAATTAATAAAGCAGTTTAATGGTACTTTACATTTCTCCTTACAGTCTGTGGAAACTTAAGAGGTTTGCTCTGAAATTTTTTCACCAGCTGTGTTTGGGATTTCAAACTAGGACTTTGCTTTTGTGCCAGCAACATAAGTGGAAATTTTCAGTGTTGAGTCTTTGGTGTATTTTTAAGATAATATTTTGCTTTTTTTGGTAGATGTTGGGCACTGCTAAAGTATTGAAAATTGGATAGGCTGCGGAAGACAACAGTGTGCTAGACCCTATCATACTGTAGTAATCAGGTGTCTCACCTTGCATAGCTGTGACCTATTCACACTATGGCAAAGTATCTTTGACTCTATACCATTTTGTGTCATATGAACTGATAGTATGTTTAATGGAATGCACGTGTTGTTTCTGTTCCTCCTTGTAGTTAAAATACATATTTTTTCCAATTTTGAAAGATGCTATGTTAGAGAAAGTAAAAATCTGTTCTTGGATTTTCTGTTTGGTGTTTTGTTCTGGGTTTTTTGGGGTGTTTGGTTGGTTGTTCTTGGGGGGAGTTGGCTTTGGGTGAGGGTTTTTGGGGTTTTTTTGAGGTTCTCAAGCAGATTGAGACAAGTTACATTTATCTTTATGAATATCTCTGTTTTAAGTGTAATTTAGGATAAATGCTGTGTCTTAATTTTTCTCCACAGGGATCTTAAGAACAATCTTATTAGTACCATAGATCCAGGAGCTTTTCTGGGGCTTTCATCTTTGAAAAGACTGTAAGTAGTATATCCAGCTAGTCAGTATAAACAAAACAAACAAAAAACTCCTCAAAGAGAGTAAGTCTTATATTCTGGAACTTTAGACAGCAAAGTTATTATATAATAAAAAGCTGAATATATATACGCTGTCTAAATATATACACACGCGCATGTATAAAACAAAGTCTGCTTTCAGTCTTATGACTGAAGAACATCCACTGCTTGTGGCTTGGCAGCCTCCCCTGGTCTGACAGTCACTTGTATTATTCCTTTCTTTTTATATTTGAGTGGCTTGAAACATCACTGGGTAGAGGTTTGTTCAGAGCTCTGATTCCATCAAGCCTTGTTTTGTTGAATGTTCAACTCATGATTTTTATTTTCCAAAGGTCACAGTGGAACATCGAGTCCCTTGCTATTAATACTACACTGAAGTTACAGCACTGTTAGTGCTGCTTTATGGAAGGTTCTGCCAACATTCCCATTTACACATTTTTGGGGGATTTATGCCTTGGCTGTAAAAGTTCTGTACCAGATGAAATTTGAAAAACAAAAACTCCAGCATTATTGCTTTTATTTTTTCTTTTTCAAACTCTCTTCAGATTTTTGTATTATTGTTATACCTTCTAAGTCTTAGTGATTTGCTACTACCTCCCTCCCCTGCTTCTGTCTTAAATTTTTACAGCATTTTAGAGTTCATTTGTAACTGATCAGATGATCTGGCTCACTCCAAAGGAAAGTGTTTTGGTAATTGCACTTCTGGAAACCTTAGAAATAAAACTGAAGGACCAATTCTGGATCATTATTACTTGCAAGCTTAATGTTTTTCTTACTTTAAGAATTTTTGGCAATTTGATTCAAGACCTATATTGAAAAATATATAACTTGTAAGTATTTATTGAAGTATAGTTATAGAAGTGGTCTTATTTATATATAAGAAATGCCCTAGTAGAGGTCTCTGGCAAGTTAAAAAATTAAGTGATGTAGTCTGTGTGTATATATATTTGTACATGAATATGCATAAATATTGCACAAATATGAAAATATACTTGGTAGGGTTGTAAGCCAAACCTATTTAAGGGAATTTATTGGTAAGTCTAGACTTGTTGAATTATATATGGATAAACTATAATTACTTAAGAGATGGATTAAAGGGTCTGTGTGCATGCGTATACAACCATATAGAAGTACCTTGTGGGTTTTCCTGAAAAAGAGCAAATATACATGTGGTGCAATCTGCTGTTACTCATGAATTTTTGTTCAAATGCTTCTGTTAGCAGACTGCATGTCATTTGGAAATCAACCAGTTTGTTTCAATTCTTCCTTTTTTTTATTTATAGAGACTTAACCAATAACCGCATAGGCTGCCTGAATGCAGATATATTTAGAGGACTTGTAAACCTTATTAGATTGTAAGTATAATTTGTCTTATGTAAATACACTTATGTTTTAGCTTTGTGTAAGTTAACATTCTTTGTTTCAAGAGTAGTAGTTTATTTTAGTGCGCTCTTGAAAGACAGCCAGTGCCCATGGTTGTTACTCAAGTAGTAAGCCTAAAAACAAGTGTTAGGGCCAACCCAAAACCACACTATTCAGTGATCTGTTTGCCTCTGCAAGAGTTTTCCAGTTTCTTAGAATGTGTAGCTGGGAGGGAGACTAGGAGACTGTACAAAATATTTTCTTTTAAAAAATGTTTTGGCATTTTAGACTCTTTCAGTTTCCATGCCTTCTACAGTGGCATTGGTATTAGTCTGTTTTGCTGGCTGTCTTGGGTATTTTGAAATCCTTCAGTTACTTTAAGAGGATAACATGTAAGATTATGAAATTTTTCTTTGCCCTGGTTGTTAGTTTCTTACACACAGTGCTTTCGCTGATATATAGGAAGTGGTATGGATAATATTTAAAAAAAACATTCTGATAGATTGAACATGCTTCCTAGAGCATGTTAATAGGAAGACATCAGTTCACTGTGAACAACAAAATTAATTTTACACTTCTTGAAATCTATGTTCAACATCTGCTAGTTATTGCTTTAAATAAACGTAAAGTCTCTGTGTTTCCTTTTTTTTTTTCCAAAAATTCTTCAACTAAACCAGGAGTATTAGAGAACAGTTTATTTGGAGATTTTTGTTAAGCTATTGAGACCTGATTATTATTCTTACAGTCTTGTGAACTATGACAGTGTCATAATAGTACCTTGTAACTTTTAAAAATAGAGTTATATTGAAGAGAGTTTTTCATTTATTTCACATGTCACTTGTCTGAGGATGAGTTCAAATCGTGATACTTTTATTTTTCAGGAATCTTTCTGGAAATCTGTTTTCTACACTTACACAGGGAACATTTGATCATCTTGGTTCACTAAAGTCTCTGTAAGTACTTGCTGCATCTAGTCCTACATTATTCTGAAAAAACAAAGCTATTTTTGCATCTGGGCTTCCAAAAGTTTTATTCTATATGTATCATTTATTAACTTATAGTAAATAAATAGCATTTTATACCTTTATATCAAAGGGACCAAATACTTCTAAGCAAGATCTTAGTCCTTCACGAGCAGTAGAATTTTGTTACACATAACAGTGGGTAAATTTCAATCTCACGTTATTTTGCTCTCTCTTGGTTTCATGAGTTGTAATCTTGTATAGGAAAGAAAGTAAATGAAAAAGAAATAAGTGTTGATGATTAGCTTATGCTTTTCCCTGGTAGTCATGACAGCTGGCTCGCTGTACTGGGACTTTGCAAAAGCTTTGGTTTCTGGGTTTGACGCTGAGTTAATTTCTTGTTTATGTTTATAAAGGAGAATGTTTCTTTCCCTCCTCCACCCCTTTAATTGTTCATAAGGTGTTATTCCTGATATTTGAATTGTCTGCATAATGTTTGCTGTCCAACAACACCACAGAAGAGAATCTGGGTATAACAGCTGCCATTAAAATAATAGCTATCTGGAGGAATTCATGTGAACAAACTCCAAACAAGATAGAAATGTTGATTTAGTGTTTGTAGTGTCCAGTCTGTGATGTTATATTATCCTCTAGACATCTGCAGAAAGAAAAAGAAAACATTTACATTAGAGGTAAAAAACAGTGTAGACATTGTCATATATTTGGCTCAATTTTTACCTGTTTTGAAACAGATAAAATTAATTAATTAATCCCTTTATTTAGCTGACTTCAGCAAACATCTATGGGGGATTTGATACACCTTTTTACTAGAAAGTACTGAATTACATGACTGTGAGTCACTTAAAAGCCTTATGATTTTCATGTAAAGCAGAATAAAATTGTGTGAATAGTGCTTCTGAAAAGACAAATAGTTGAGGAGCTATTTTTATTTCTGTGGATTTACTGCTAAACTTTTTGATTACTGCACTAAAGCAATGAAGTGTCTTCTTAGGTTATGATGGTGCATACTGAAGCAATTCTTTGTTACTGCTCACCTGAAATAGCGTGAACACTCTTCAATGAAAGAAATTACTAGAATTTTATTCACATACTGGTATTAGATATTCCTCATATTTATGGAGAGCAGTCCTTTTCTCAGGGGGTGTTGTCCTTTTGTTATGAGAGTTCAGCTTACAGAAGATTACAGTAACTTCCAGTAGGTAGAGGTAAGCAACTCCACTGTAGTCCAGATTTTGCTTGTTGCCTTTGTTTCTGTGACAATGAGGATTGTTGCACAACTGTCAATGTCAAGCTTTCAGACCTTGGAATTCTGCAGTTTGTCACTGTAAATGCCTGTGTTTTGTTGCAGAGAATTTCAGACTGATTATCTTCTTTGTGATTGCAACATACTGTGGATGCATCAGTGGTTAAAGGAAAGAAATATAACTGTACGTGAGACTAAATGTGCCTACCCCAAGTCACTTCAGTCACAGACAGTGACTGGTGTGAAACAGGAGCTTCTCACCTGTGGTAAGCACTCCAGACAACAGATACTTTGAAATACTTGACATTGTAACTTGACATTAGAAAACAACAGTTTTCTAATGCATTCCGTGTTCTGTTAATATTAGTGAACAGACTTTTTTTTTGCTTTATTTCATTTCCCTAAAATTCAGCATATAGATGACAGTGGTAATTATGACTCCTTTTCAAAGGTTGATCTTGAGTTGTGATTCATTATTTCTTGCTTTTGGAAATTATTAATAAATAAATTGATGATGATGACTGTTAGTTTGTAGAAACAAAGGTTTAGTAACTCTCTTGATAAACTCCTATTTCCTGCTAATCTGTATTTTTCAGAGATCTTTACCTAAACATTACAAAAGGAATCAGAAACTGGTAATTTCTTTCCTAGGTCTAGCTATCTGACTTAGAATAATGTGAATTATTTTAACCCCAAATTTCAGGTTAAAAGATCTTCATTTTATGAGTTACTTTCCTGTGAGCTGATTCTCTCCTTGATTAGCCTTCTTTTTGTGGCAAAACCAAGACCAACTTGTTTAACTTCTTTTTTCTATATTGGAATTATTTCAGCTGAAAAATAAAATCTCATATGTTACTCATGTGTTACTCTGATTTTGAATCGTAGTGAAAAATTGGAAGAACTAAAATGCATAATTACATTTTTCCTTTAAATTTGAATTTTTACTCTTTTAGATGGGGGCTAACAAAACAGTCTTGAAATATATTAAAGTCTTGAAATATATTACATTTAAGCAATACACATTTTAAAAAAGAGCATGATGAAAATTTGTATTTTTCAATATCCAATGCATTAAATATAGTTTTTATATTCATCTTGCCAGATGCAGCTTTGTGTTGATACATAAATAATTGATACTCATTTGGTGTATTTTTCTCCTCCTTTGAAAATCAGAACACAACAGGTTCTTGCTGTTAATTGTGGTTTTATGTCTTGAATTCTAGAACCACCGCTTGAATTACCATCTTTCTATATGACTCCATCTCATCGTCAGGTGGTCTTTGAAGGAGACAGTCTTCCCTTCCAATGTATGGCTTCATATATTGATCAAGACATGCAAGTCTTGTGGTATCAGGATGGGAAGATAGTGGAAACTGATGAGTCCCAGGGTATTTTTGTTGAAAAAAACATGATTCATAACTGCTCACTGATTGCAAGGTGAATCCATAGTGAGAAAATATACTTCCTGCTTCTTACTTTCTGCTCTGATTTAGTGACTATTTCCATAACCAGTAAGGCCCTCTCATATCCTCACTGAGGGAACATGTACAGAGAAACCTCCCTAGTAGGGAAGTCATCTTCACACATCTCCTGTTAACAATAAAGTTGGAGGAAGGAGGTCTAGAGATTTGCTAGGTCAAAAGTATATGCTTAAAATAGGATTAGCTAGAGGAAATTGCAGTTGGGTTTTAATTTTCTGCAAGTTTCACCCAATGCATTAATTTAAAATATGTTTGTGGTAGGATACGTTCGTTTTCATGAAATGTTAAAATGATTAGAATACTGACAACAAGCCATTTAACTGAATTGCTCATGGATTCTTTACTCTTCCTTTTAAGCACACCATAGTTGTTAATGCTGTTCTCCAGCAGATATGTATAAGTGTACTTTATTCTGCCTGCAGTAGATGGTTGACTTACTCAGCATCTACAGAGTAGTTATATATCATGTAATTGTATTAGTAAATTAGAGCTTCAATGTTGGTAACAAATTATGCATTTGGGAATTTATTTTAGTTTGGCCTTTCTAAACAACTAAAATTTTTGTCTTGAGTAGCAATGATAACACTTGGGGAATTTGGAGTTCTCATCTTTTCTTTCTGAAGTCTATGGACTTGTTCCTATGGCTGTTCTTTTTGTTTCCTACCTTGGCAAAATTGAGAGCCCAAAGAATAGTAAATACTTCTCTGTTAATTACAGTACATTGAGATAGCTCTGATTTTATAAGATCACTCATGGCTGTATGTAATTTGGTGTTTCTTCCATTGTCTTTCTGTACTTAATTCATCTTTTGGTAAAAGCTCATATAAATGTTGTTGCAGGACTGTTTGGTTTTATTTGTTTATTTTATCTTTCCAGTGCACTGACAATCTCAAACATTCAGGCTGGCTCCACAGGAAACTGGGGCTGTCACGTACAAACCAGACGTGGGAATAACACAAGGACAGTGGACATTGTGGTGTTAGAAAGTTCTGCACAGTACTGCCCTCCAGAGAGGGTTGTGAACAATAAAGGAGATTTCAGGTTAGTAACCTCAGGTTTTTTTCAGAGTAAAGAAAAGTCTATTTAATTTTGTTTCTAACTAAGATTTTATGCTTTAGAGGCACCTATGTGGATGTTTGCTTGTAAATGATGTGTAACAGTTTTTACCTGTTCTAAATTACTATCTGTTGACAGAAATGCACGAAATACTATGAAATGTTAAACTTTGAGCCTGGTAACACATTCTTGAAAGGTATTGAAACTAAGCTATGATATTTGAAATATATAAATGAAATTATTGGAATAGTTAAAGTTCTGTAGATTACCTCTAAGATAAAGTTTGACTAGATACTGTTGGGGGATTTATGCCATCTTATCATTCTCTTTAAAAACCTTTTGCTTCTATATGATAAAATCACGATATTAAAAATATGCAGCATAGTTTGCATCTTGTTCCCTCCTGTGAATATTAAACAATAAGAATGGTGCTGCTTCCTTTTAATGATTGTTGGGACTGTAGTGGTAGCTGTAATATTCCATTGTGTTGAGTGTTGCAGATTATTTTATCTTTTTTTCTTATCTCTTCACCTGTTTTCCCTTTTCTGATCTTTCTGCTGCTGGTCACTCTAACAACACGTTACTCCTGGAGGTGCCAGCTGTAACAGGTAGCTTCTGTATAGATTCTCTATATGTAAGGTAATTCCCTTTATGGCTACTCCGTGTTTTCCCTCCTTGCAGTAGTTCCTACTGAGAATTAGTGTCTGCAATAGCATTGTGCTCACTATGGTGCATAGGGTTTCTTAATGTTGTATAAACTGCTTTTATCCACTCATTTCACTTTTCTTATGCTGCTTGGCTGTGTTGATCTTCTGCTTGGTCTTTTGTTTACAATTGGAGACTTCCTTTCCCTGGGTTCATTAGTTTTTAAACTAACCTTCTTTCTATACAGCTAATCTAAGATGATATATCTTTTATACTAAGAAATGAAAAGTAAGTTGCAGGGACATAGTTTTTAGGGGGAGGGAAAAACAAGCTTTCATTTGCAGAAGACTGCCAGTTGTAGCAAAAATTCACTTAAAGTCCTGGCTGACAGCATTATTTCCAAGCTGATCTCCTTTATGTTCATCACTTGGACAATTTGAGAAGGGTGAGTATAAGGAACTGTTAGTAAGGAATTAGTGTTAAAATCACTTGCTGCACAGAGGCCATTTAGAATTACTGAAGAACTTCACTTCCACATTGTAAGGAATTATTTATATAGTAACTTTGTGCATGTCCTCTTTTTACACTGGTGGTTTCAACTGCAGTGATAAGCATTAAATTAGAAAAGGAGAACTTCCTGCTTTAGATAAAAGGCGAAGAAAGTCAAACAGATGCAGGTTGTATTCATCGAAGAACACATCTATTTAAATCACTTATGCATTTTTTTATGATACAAGTGTGAATTGTTCTTCTCTGATTTGCCATTAGAGGTGAAAACAGATGGTAAAGGCTTATTTTGAAGTGTTTTCCATTAAATTAACCTGTGCTGTTCAGTGACTATTCAGTGTAATAGGATTTACCCCCTCTGGAATTCAGTAGAAAGAAATAAGATTTCAGGAAATGTTCATCTTATCAAAAAGTTCACTGTGTCTGGGTTTACTACAACAGACTTTCACTTCTAGCTAAGGTAGAGTAATAATAAAGAGTAATTTTTCACCTTTGAGAGCATATGGAAGTAAGGCTTTCACTAGTGAGAAAATGGTTTGAGCAGATGGCTGTAAATGATCCTAGGTGAATTTGATTTTATAGGTTTTTTTTTTTAGTTGGAACTGGTTAGTCATTTTAGCTTGGATGGTATTTCAAAACTGGCATCTAGATTTTTATTCCTGCAGAGATAGGATAGCAAAGAGTAATGAAGGAGAGTGTTTGTCTTCAGTGTCTGAGTCAGTATTAGTTCAGCATAGTATGTAAAGGTTAGGCAAAAACTTCATCATGGAATCTATTTTCTTTAATTTAAATATTCTCAGTCTTACTCAGATAATATCCCTGAGTATTTTACAATCAATGATTTAATTGAAAATACAGTATACATGTTAAAATATTTCCACTTCAGTAAATCTTTTAACTCTTGTGTTTATCATAATTTTATGCTGGTAGTTGATAGTTCTTATATTTAAAAAAATTCTACCTTTTTGAAAAGGATTACTCATTGGGTTTAATGTGTTTCAAATTGTAATTGTCATGCCGAATTTAAAGATTTACTAATATATAATAAAGAGACACTGGACTATCGGTAAGCTAATGAAATTATGATATAAAAACTCATTGCAACTGAAAGTTACTGTTCATTTAAAGAAATGAGTGCTTTCAAAACAGACTTAATATGTATGAAAGGATTCTTTTTATAATCTTGTGGCCTGGCTTTTTCTTTTCCCCTGAAATGAAATTAAAGTGCTTAAACGTAAATGAACCATCTTTTCCCCCACAGCTGTCTACACTCATGTATATGTGATAAATTTTGAGCACCTAATTATACAGAGTAATGAAACAAGAGTGTTAATACAGCCCAAATTTGCACTTCTGCTAGCAGTTGGGTAAACTGTGAAAGATACTCAAGCTTAGACTCACAAGAAATTAAGAATACAATCAAACTTACATAACCTTTGTTGGCATGGTAAGAATGTCATGCCATTAATCACCTTTTGAGCTCTTCTAAAAGGAAACTGAGCTCTCTGGCTTCATGGAAACTGGAGAATGCCTCTTTAGCTCAGGTCATACAGGTATTGGGAGGAAACAGTTCATGACTGAGAATGGTACAGCTTAACATTCATTTAGCAAAACTAGGAAAGAAGAGGAGTGAAGTTAATGCTAAAATCAGCTCCCCTATCTTTTTCACCACTGGGGTGCAAAGACACTTGTACCTACACAAGGGGTTTTTGTGTGGGAGAGGAAAGACAATAAGGGTTGCTATTATTTGAAAGTGTTTCTCTTTGTGGCACTGTGCATTTGTATTGATTTTGTGATGTGAGATTATGGTACAAAGCTGTTGGCTTTCAAATTGGCCACCTTTTATGTCTGGTTTAGTAGAAAGCTTTCTAGATTATTGTACAAATAATACCTGAGTCTTAACAGTAAAATGTTTCTGTACATATCTAAATTTGTTCTAAAGGTAGCATAGTGCAAGACTACCTGGCACTGCTTGTGTTCTTTTGAGGAAGATCATGGCAAAAGATGGTAAAATACTGTGTAGGGAGTTGAATGCAAAGTCAAGTCAGGGAGAATAAAAGGACGGTAATGAAAGAAAGGTTTAATAAAAATAGAGAAAGTAGAGATAAGGAGAGAGAAAGAAGAGAATACCTTGTGATAATCTAATAACCTTGGAAGTAGTGTTAAACATTGCAACTCTTACTTGTTTTCTTTTTGATGGCTACAGAAGTTCTAGAATATATGCATATATATATATAGCTTAGAAATAATACTTGTCTAAAAGCATAGTAATTAAAGCTCTCCTGAAAAACCTGTTTTACATTTCAGTCCTAGTCTGAGAAACCAGAGAGAAACTCTGCTTTCCCTTTTTCTACTTCTTTAGCACTAGATATGAGTAGTGAGAAAAGGAGCAGCGTGTGCCATATTTCAGTAAAAATATTTGTCTTGGAGGTTGTGTAATAAAACCTCTGTCAGGACCACAGAACTTAAATTATTCCAGTGCCATGTGACACTCTGTAAGGTGATACAGTCAGTGAGAACTGAGCTGACCACACTTTTACTGAAAATGCTTTTGAAAAACACAACTTTTAGCAAACTGTAAAGACAGAGACAAATATCCCTTTCAAAGTGGTATCTTTGATGTGGAAACTTAATATAAAAATTTCAGCATTGATAAATGGTTTTGGAAATTATGTTTTGGTACTCCAGTGGCAGTGTTTCTGGAAACCTGACTCTGCATTCTAGAAGTGGAGATCTGAGTGTATTATGCAAGGTATTTACGGGCCTACATGTCTTTTAACAGCTGTGCCAGCTGATTTATTAGTTGTCCTCATCTGCCTGTTTTCTTTTGGGGTTTGTTCTCTGAAGACTTATTATAAATACATAAAGATTGGGAGCACAGAAGTATTTCATCTTTGTACTTTTTTTCCCAGTCTGTGTTGAATCAGAGTTTATTTCAGTTTGTCTCTACTGATATTTCAGAGACCTGGATAAGTGTATATGTATTGTGTCCTCTGTCCCTCCCTCCCTCCCTTCCCAGCAGATGCATAACTTGTTCTCTCCACGATCAAGAGTTGCCAGACGTGTTCCAGTCTGATGTTTTGTTAGCTTGCTGAGGTTCATGTAACACTGCACTAAGGTTACCACTGGAATTGTGACAATTCAACATACCATTATAATTTTTTCTGAGGAAGATTTTTGTCCTTTCTTTTGCCTTCTTCTTTACCGTTAAAATCCTTACGTTACCATTGCAAAATCTATACCTGTTCTTTTAATTGATTTAGTTCTCTAAATTCTCTAAATTGTACCTCTTTATGATTCCAGGCACTTAAATTCTGTGCTAATTATTTTAAATTTTTTTTTCTTCTTTATTTTAACTGCCTCCATTGTCACCAAATCTGGTTTAAGTTTTCCTTTCTGGTATTGGTTGATGGTGACACTTCCCTTACTTACTTGAAATGGCTACTGAGGCTCTGAGTGTACACGAATGAATATTTGCTGGGCTGGATGAAGCTCTGCTGGATACCCAAATAATCTTCTGTCTCTTCTAATGTTCAAATACTGTAGTGATGGTCATAATAACAAGTCCCCATTTCTTAATGAAATGATGTTACTACAATATGGAGAACTGATCTGTAATGTCAAAGCTGTTATAAAAGGTGGTTAAATTTAAGTCCTTGTTTCCTAGTTCAGTTTTTTGTATTTATCATCTAGTCTTTTCCATTAGCTCTCTTACCAACTTAGAATTCTTTTATGGTTGTTGCACTGACCTGTGCAATACTGGGATGCCACCAGCAACTCTTTTTGTTACTTCTTTCCCAAACTTAAGTGATGGCCAAAATGGCCTGAACTAAGTGTCTTTCTTCCATTCCTTAATATGTTATAATTGTTCTGTTGAAACTAATTAAGAATAAATGGGAATTTATGATAGAGAAGACTTCCAGTATACCCTAAAAGGTTAATATCTTCTATTGCTTAATATAATTGAGAAATGTGTTGCCTTTTGCCTTAGTCCATCCCTGGAGTTAATTATCTTCTCTCAGGAAGAACTGTGATACATTCTTACATCTTCAATAAGAAGAGTTACTTAACTGATGAGTAAGGAGGGAAAATGATTCTGACTTCTTCAGTTTCTTTGTGTTGGCAGTATTACTTAAATTTTTAATTTCCTGGAAATGGAACATCCTTCAAGGTGTTTACTTCATCCTCCTGCAAACAGAGATTTTTTTACGAATATCTATATATTCCTAGCATTTCTCAATTTAGATTACAGTTGTGAATAAACAGCCATGTACTAAAATGCAGTTCAGATATAAAAGCAAACCTTAAATCACAGTGTAATGCACCAAAATTTTTGGTTTGACCAGTTCCAATTTTTGGACTCAACTGCTTTGTACAAAGCCCTTTGAAATACTTGAAATTTAGAAAAACTGTGTTAGCTCTTAAGACTCTAAAAGGAGGCTGACATAATGAGGCTACAGAAAGCCTGGGATGATCCAGTGAATCTCACTTGCTCTCAGTTTTAGTTAACCCTTGTATGTTGGATTGTTAAATTTGAGATACTGAGCATTCTGCAATTTAGGTGTGTATGCTTTTTGCTTCTAAAATTCAAGAATTAGTGCTCTGAATGATCAAATAGGGCTTATGCATATAAGTTTATGCATATAACAGGGTAGCGAGCCAGAAGCAGGAACAGGCAGACTGGCTGCCATTCCTTGTCCTTGTCCCTTCTGTCTGTTCAGCACTGCATCTTAATTCAGGCATAGTTTTCTTCTAGTCTTACTTTTTTCCTTGGTTTGTTCTGCTCTAGTGAATCATCAGTGCATCAAATATGTATTGTAATTTATTTTCTGATGGGTTTTTTTGTTGTTAACTGTGGTTGTTTGTACAGATAAAATAAGCAGTAAAATTAGAGGAGAAAGTGGAGAAAATGTTAGTTTTCTGAAGAAGGGCATAGTTCACATAACTTGACTGTAAGGAATTCTTTTCTCCTTTCTTGACATTATAAACAAATTTTTCCCATTAATTTCTATTTGATGTTTTGTTTGCAAAACTGTTCAGAGTGGTTGTACTACTGCTACTACTGTTTCTTGAATACTGCAAATGTAGTCTTCTGTTCATATCTATACAAATACAAATGCAGTTGTTTGAAAGTTGTGTTGATGGATGTGTAGAAGACATGTAGAAAGCGAGTATCAACTTGTTTTTGTAGTGTTAACAAGGAATTTTTTGTGAGGTAGGCAAGGTTTTTTATCAAAAATTGTAAGCTATTTTTAGTGGGTTTATAAGCACCTTCCTCTCTCCACCTGAAACCTCATGAAAGAATTCAGAAAAAGCATGCTAGCATTAGAACTCATTTTGTTAATAGACACAAATATGAACAGCTTGAAAACAGTGAAGATGAGCCAAGGTGGCCCTTTAAATAGTTTAGAGATGCTTAGTTTTGAGTGTCTCTTTATTTCATGTTGTAGTGCTTAATCCTTTTATTTACTTGTCATGTAAATTTGTCTAAATGTGAGGGGTTTTTTTTCCTTTTGACTCCCCAGGTGGCCCAGAACATTGGCAGGCATCACGGCATACCTGCTGTGCACACGTTATTCTGCTGGCAGTGGGATTTATCCTGGCAGCTCCCAAGATGAGAGAAGAGCCTGGCGCAGATGCGACAGGGGAGGGTACTGGGCCGACGAGGACTACTCCAGGTGCCAGTATGCAAATGATGTGACTCGAGTTCTTTTTATGTTCAATCAGGTAATTTGTGCATTTCTGTAAAACCAAATTATGAAAATCTAATTATGAAAATAATTTTTTCTTTATCTTTTTTTTTTTCTTTAAGCTGGAAATACTGGTGGTCTAGATAGTTATGGTGGACATATGCCTCTGAGAGCACTGCTGGAACTTATAGGTTTAGATTAAAAGCTTGGTTTAGTATCTGTTTTGAGTGCCTCTAGATTGAAAGTGCAAAGAAAATTTTATTCTTTGTACTTATCTAGAGCATAAGAGAATGGCTTGTTATTATTATTTTTGTCAGCTGGATGCCCTGTTCTGCCCACATGCTATAAAGAAACAAGGCAGGCTTAATCTGTAATGGAGAACAGCTCTTTTCATTATAATAGTAGAGTAGTCAACCTCTGCCTTTGTTACTGTAAAAATTTGATAGATTTGTGTGATTGATAAGAGTTAACTAGTGAAAGTAGTGAGTATTAACTAGGCTTCTTTATCTGGTAGCACTTACCAGAGTATTCTGGGAGTATTCTAGAATTTAAATTGTAGCTATGAAACAAAATTTTTCAGCTCCAAGTTCCTTTTGAGGTTTATGTAGTTAATGCACACTTCCACAAATGCTATTATGTAATGATGTACCCAACCTTGTCTGTATAGTTGCTGTGTTGGAAATTACTCCATAAAGCTTTGAACTTCTGATTTAAGCTTGTTTTCCAACTCCTGCAGACAGATCACTAGTATGGATGCAACAGGTGAAACCAAGGAAATATGACATTTTTTTGGTGTTTTGGAGTTGGTTTGGTGGTTAGTTTACTGTTTGTTTTTTAATAATAATGCTTGGTCACTGGAGTGCTGGTAGTACCACTTAGGTTTAACATGGGGCCGTGGTGCTTGTAGGGTAGGGTAGGATGTCTATATGTTGTGTGGGTTTGGAGTGTTCCAGTCCATCTCACATTTTAAGGAAAACTTCGCAGTACCTGTCTGAAGCATCTCACCCCCCAGGTGGGACAATCAGAACTAAACTGTTATTTCCCCCTTAGGATGTCTTAGATTTATACACACAGTGAAATCTTGATGTCCAGTTGATGGGGCTAACTCCAGTTTGAGGCAAAAGATTTGTACTGCCTCTTGTGTCTGATGGGCTGATTTTCTCCCTCTGTGTTCAGGCAGTTCTTAATGCTGACACAGCTTTTTATTCTCCTGCTTTGGTTCCCTGGGGATCCCTGAGCAATGGCCAGCAAAGGTGGCAGGGGGAGAAGGAAAGAAAGGGAATGCCTGTTCTGGCCCTAGATAAACTTAGAGGTTGACATAGCTGTTCTGCTTTACTGCTTTATATTCCTAGCACTAGAGCTGCATGCCATGGCTTGGTCACATGAAACAGGTTTGAGGGCTCATATGAGGATTGTTCTTTCTTAATGACTAGTTAACTGGAGAGAGATGATGCTGGGGATCATTTTGTTCTGTTCTGGGACACAGAAAGGCTGAGTGTTAGGTTAAACAGAGCTTCAGTGCTTCTGGTTTGCTTTTTTTCTCACCTGGGAATTCACATTTTTCTGCAAAACCTGAGACAACTCAGTGCCATTCCTGCCTCTGTACTGTAGCCCAGCTGCTCAGGAGCCTACATAACTTAAATTGTTTTAACTTCTTTTGGTTAGCCAACATTTTTCAGGTTGTGGAAAAATGTTGTGAACTTTGTGTTAGGAAGTTTAAAATGTAAGCATCAGAGTGGTATCTTCCAAAAAGCAAAACAATAATTTTCATATGTGCAGTAGATAATTCCTATTATCTGCTAAAAATAAATGTACACAGGTATTTTATGCTGAAAATTTTTAAAGGGAGAAGGGGAATGTTTTGGGTGTGGGAGTTGTTTTTACTTACAAAAGTTGCCTTCTTTTTATGTGTAGTAGGTCTGGAAATTTAGCAGTGTTCTGCACAGAAGTTTCTTGTCTCTGAGATTAATGTTAAAAGTAATCATATTACAACTATGTTTATAGCCTTTGAACAAAAGGTAGTTGAGTTGTTTTGAACACCAGAACTTGCCAAACATTTTAAATCAAGTAAAGGTTCACATGTAAAATAAAATAAAACCTTTTTAACATTCTACAAGACCATTCATATTCCACTGTTCTTGTTTGTGTATTGAACAGGTACAGTTTTAGGTGAAAAGAAATTCAAGATTAAAGGAAAAGTTCAAAGAAATTATATAGAGTGTCTGAATTTGAAAGCTGACTTTGTTCAGTATGTGTTATGACTTTGAACTTTATTTCCACTTTAAATGCATCGCTTTTAGCATATTGACAAAGAATTAACTTTCATTAGTCATATTGAAATTTATGTACAAGTGCTAAGACCAGCAAGGACAAATAAATAGTTGTGCTTATGTAGCACTTCTCAAATTCAGTAAGGCAGACTAGATACCTCCACACCAAAATGAGGTGATACTAGCACAGCTTTCCATTGTACTATGTAAAATTTCCCTCTTTTGGACCCTGCTGGCTCACGCATGTTGATGTTTTATATTACTTAGTGAAGAATTTTCCAGCATGAGGTTTGTTTCAGGAGTGAAATCATGACCTTTGTCATAGCAAGATCTGTCCTGTTTTTTTGTGTGTATGCCATTCCAAATGCTTCCTGTAATTACAGAATTGAGAGTGAATGCTGTGGCAGTTGTTTGTTTGAATTGGTTTTGGCTTCTCTTGCTATAAAATGCTATATTTAAAGAGCTTTGTGTTGTCATGCCTTGGCTTTGGTGAAAATGAAAATAAGCAATTGACATACTTTTGGGGGGAGTTTTTGCCTCTTTTTTTGGTGCAATGTCTCTCTCTCTTCCAGGACAACAGCACAAAGCCCAACTGCAGGCTGCCAGTACAAAGAGTAGTTCTCTGTCTTGTAGGAAATGTTATTGCTTACAGATAAGGTGGTGGTCCTTAGCTACTTGAAACGCTGTGATCTGTGTGGGAATTGCTCCCCTCTTTGGATCAATGCTTGTTTGGTGTTGTCTCTATGTTGTCCTTTTTCAAATGTTCATGTTTGTTCTCTGTGTAGATGCCGCTCAACCTCACTAATGCAGTGGCAACAGCAAGACAGCTCTTGGCGTACACAGTTGAAGCAGCAAATTTCTCTGATAAAATGGATGTTATTTTTGTGGCTGAAATGATAGAGAAATTTGGAAGATTTGCTGAAAAATACAAAGAGGTAACTGGATAATTTGCCATCACTTTAAAGATAATCCAAGTGTTTGTCCTTAAGTATTCTGAGCAGTGAAATCTTCCCAACATTAGCTGCAGGCACGGAGTTAGTGGATTGTCAGATTCTATTCCATGTTTTTGTTTGTTTAGTAGGTCCCTGAAGTTGCTGACCCATGGTCACAGACTTTGCATTCGCGCTGAGATGATCCAGCATTCACTGGACCTGTAATGTGAGTAACACCTCTGGTCAGCACTGGAGCAGGGAGATAGGTACAGTAAGTCTGTTTTTATTTAGTATGGAGTGGGTCACACAGGTTTTCATTGGTATGTTCTTATCTAAAAATGCAAATAATGAAAGCCTCAGAGATCCTCTCAATAATGAATAAAACAAGACTTATCTTCTCCCCTTCCACCTTGATAGACTGTCTTTATTCAATATTGAGCCATATCTCTAAGGTTTTCAGTACTCCTCTGCTTTGCAGGATATAACATAAGACATTAAAACAAAATCTTAGAGAACGCTCATTGTTGGGGAGAAAAATGCAAGTAGTTGAATAGTCCCACCCGTGGGTAGAAACTCTCTGTTTCACTGCTGAACAGAGGTTATGTTGATCTCACTGTACAGTGCATGTTGGGAAGTTGGAGACCACAATGCCTCGAGTTTAAACTCGTGCAAAAAACCCAAAAGCCAAATTTTTCCTGTCCACCCCCCAGCAAACCATAAATGCTGATTATACATATTTTTTAGAACTCCTTAGAGGATTTTCATCTTAGACAATGAGTTTTTTTTCTCAATGGACTTGTTTTGAAGCCAGCCTGTGATTTGCTGGTATATTTAAAGAATATGAGTACAATTTAATGTAAAAATTTTAGTAGCTATTAATAAGGCTTTATTTCTTATCAGGTTATTACTCTACAAACTTGTTCTTGATGCTTTTATTCATATTCATTCACTTACACCATTTTCTTGTTTGCTCCCTAGTTTGTGCTAAAGTGGCTATTCTGAAAGATTAGTACAATAAATAACAAAGAGGTTCATTTAATAGCTCTTTCATATCAGAAACAACAAGACAAATATTCAGAAAGTTCTTAGTAGATTGTCTTGAGTTAGAATACAGCTGGAAAAACTTGTTCATACCTCAATAAGTAGGAGAAAGAATAATACATAATATATTTTAAAAGTATGAGGCAACTTGAATTCTGCGAGTTGAGGATATTAACACTGCGGTTTATTCTAAAATTGAAAATCATTTGTTGATGTGTGAAACTTGTTATCATTTCTCAAATAGTAATAAGTAATGATAAGCACTTTCAATTAATTTCACTTTGTTGTTGAAGATTTAATGAAAGGACTACAGCCTGCAAATGCTACTTAAGGCTCTGCGTTAGTTAAGAATTTTTACTGATTGTTAACTTCTGTTCCTAGGATAGCCAGTTCTCAGAATAATACTTTTATATTACGATTCTTGCCTTTTATATTTAAAGCTTTAACGCAAGAAGAGCAATTGATTGTGTTCTCTCCTTACTAGTCATATTCTGAAAAAAAATTGTGAAGCCTGTATAGTAAATGAGATACCTTTCTCACCGTACCCTTTCTGTCCTCCAGCAGAAAATTCCAGTCCCTAAATTTAGGCACTGTGAATTGCATTTCACTCAATTCAACTAAAGATTATATTCATCTTTCCTTTTTGTTCAGTATTTGTCACTGCTCCTTAAATGTTGTGAAAATACGGTGTAGGTCAATGTTGTCAATGTAGATCCTCATTATTTTTGGTAGAGTGGCCTAAATAAATAAGTTCCCTTTCTAGTTTGTTTTTCATACAGAAGGCAGGGTGAGGCCTATGAACTTAAAACAATGTAATTGATGGTTTGAAAGCAGCAGTAGTACCTATGGGTATTTATTGTCTCTCTCATGTAAATCTGTGACCTAAAACAGGTCGTGCAAATTTGAAGGCAAACAAGAAAGCAATAAAAAGTTTGACTTGCTAAAAGGAAGCAAAACAAAAGGGTTGTATGCTAATTTTTGCCTGGTTTACTCCTTTCCTTTTGTCTTCTAGCATACATGAAAACTGTATTATAGTTGATAATTTTAGTTTCCAAGTTGATTGTAAATAGACCTGTTAAGCAATTAGTGCAGTGGAAAGTGGAGTATTGCACACTTACCTTTTAGTAAAATATTTGTCACAGTTTGTTTTTTTTTGTAAGTACAGTATAAACAGGCACATTCTATTAGCATGATATTTTTCTTCAGTGGGGGTAAATGTCTGAGTCAAAGTATTTCAGTTTCTCAGCGTGATGAGGTGATTGAAAGAGGAGCAACCATTTTCCTTGTGCTTTATGTGCTGCCAACTCACTTTGTATTTTCTGGGAATGACCCTACCTGCTGGATGTTTTCATACCTATAAAAGAGTCTTACTTCTCTTCCATGTTAGCTCGGCGACGTCATGGTGGACATAGCAAGTAATATTATGTTGGCTGATGAACGTGTTCTGTGGATGGCACAAAGGGAAGCCAAGGCCTGCACCAGAATTGTACAGTGTCTACAGAAAATTGCTATGTATCGCCTTGCAAATGGAGCTCAAGTTTATTCTACTGTAAGCATGAATTTATTTATTTATTTAGAAGAGACTTTGCTCACTCTTGAATTTGAATAGCTTTTTATTTTTCTTAATAGATGCTGGCATTATCTGAAATCTGAAATTATTTCTGAAGGGAGTAGAGCAATACTCTGGAAAGATTTATACCTACCAGATAAACCAAGATGGTTTTCTGGATGTGTTTTTCTGTGAAGGCAGAGAATCCCTTTAAGATTATTTATTATCCTGTCTGTGGTGTATAAAACCATTTCATGTTTGATTTTTGTTGTCACAGTATTCTCCAAATATTGCTCTTGAGGCCTATGTAATAAAGGCTGCTGGTTTCACTGGGATGACTTGCACCGTATTTCAGAAAGTGGCCACATCAGACCGTACAGGACTCAGTGATTATGGGAGAAGAGACCCAGATGGAAATCTAGATAAACAATTAAGCTTTAAGTGCAATGTTTCAAATACGCTGTCAAGCCTGGCTTTAAAGGTGGGATGCTCTTTGTTTCCCTACTGACTTTGTAATAATATATACGAATAATTTCAGCAAGCAAGTTTATTGTTATTATTTTCTAAGGTTAAATTAGCATTTTTGTATAATCCAGAATGACTGTGAGAAGAATTAAAGGGATAAAGGATAATAAAGCTTGATTATAAAATAGTTGTTTTAATGAACACAACCTTTAATAGTTAGTTGTGGTTTTCTTCATTGTAACTTTGAAAGTTGAAAGATCCTTTTAGACTTTTTCATAAGTATGGAAATTTTCATAAGTATGGAGATGCTTCCTAATTTGTAATAATACATCTTTACTCTTCTGCATTTTCACCTCCATTACCTATGAAATCAGACATTAGCAGTCTCCTTAAAAATGTGAAATATTCTGCTCAGAGTAATACTGTAATTAAGCGTGAAATAGAAGATGGATTTGAGAGTTTAATTTTGTATGTGCATGTGCATATACACACGTATATTACATATATATGTGGATGTGTATAAAATGGAAATACTTCCTCATATTCCATAGAAGTATTTTTTAAAATTATATTCCCCAACTTACCAGTTTGTTTTTAGCACTTAATTTGCTTGAATGTCACTGCAGGACATATATTACAATTTATTCTTATGTAATTCTGTGAAATTATATGCATGCTTCTCACTCAAGTGTTATTTATATATACAAGTAAAACCACCCTGGTTTTATACAGCATTTGGTTTTAATGGTGCTAGTGCACAATTATAGCATTTCTCTCTGCTTGTGTTGGTTGCTGTTTCTAGTTGCTAATAGTCTAATCTGGAAAAACTCTTGTAATACTTTACTTATACCAACTTTAACTTTACTCTGTGTAACTGCAGAAGATAACTGCAGAATCTTAAATAATTTTTTCTTTTAAGATATATTTTAAGACTTTATTAACCTGATTAAGCTATTTTATCCTGGTTTACTTGGAAATACTGTTAAATAGTTTGGTCACGATACATAGTCTGCTAAATGCATTCATCTCTGACTCTGTACATGTAGGAGAGGTGCTAATTTAGTCTCTGAACATAATTTTCTCATTGGAACTTTAAAAATATGTTTGTTTCTAGAACACAATTGTAGAGGCCTCTATCCAGTTGCCAGCTTCCCTTTTCACCCAAAAACAAAAAAGAGAGATCAGACCAGCAGATGAATCTGTCTACAAACTTCAGCTTATTGCATTTCGCAACGGAAAGCTTTTCCCAGCAACAGGAAATTCAACAAATCTGGCTGACGATGGGAAACGTCGTACAGTTGTAACTCCAGTTATTCTTACCAAGATAGGTTTGTTTTTATTATTACTTTTTTATGATCTTTAGTTTTGACTGCCTTGTTTGGATCAGTGTGAATCCAGTAGAAGGTTTTAGCATCTCGTGTGTTCCGTGTTGAGGGGTGGCTGTGTGAACACGTTTCCTTTGTCTCAGACGGGCTGAGCACAGCCAGTGCCCGCGCTCCCATCAACGTGACGCTGCGGCGGATCGCGCACGGGGCAGACGCCGTGGCAGCCCAGTGGGACTTCGAGCTCCTCAATGGACAAGGGGGATGGAAATCCGACGGCTGTCGCATCCTGCTGTCCGATGAAAATATCACCACCATTCAGTGCTACTCCCTCAGCAATTATGCTGTTTTAATGGTATGACACTTACGAATTTCATTTCTTTCTAGAGCTTAAAAATGGCTTAAGATACAATTCTGTTTGGTTTTTCTTGTATTAAGGAACACAATCATTTCCACAATCCATTTCACATAAAACTGGACATAATAAATACATCTTCCCTTTTTGCTTTTGTTGATGTAAATGTTGAGGTAAGATGATGTTTAAGTGGAAATCTATTAAAGTGTAATTAATTGCGTAATAAAAAAATTAATAAACAAGTGGAGATACTAGGAAAAATAATTTTTATATGCAAACTACTATATTATAGGAAGACATTTTAATGAGTTACTTGATCAAATTAGCTTTCATGAACTTCAGATTAATAATGTCAGGTTATCTTCAACTGTTACTGCTCTTTATTTTAAACTATCTTCTCTGTGTTAGGTTAGATTTGTTGCCTTTGTCAGTTGACCAGGAGTGTTTTCCCAGGTATTTTTTTCTGTGATCCATAACCAAAGATTTTGAATTTCTTTCCAAATTAACTGTTAACTCACTAGTATGTAGGTCTGTAACCAGAAGATGTCAGTGGAAATGGAAAAAAGATCAAAACACTTAGTAACTATGAAAAATATTTTTGAAATACTGCTGAAAAATAGTATCTGTAACCTAGTCTAAGCATAATTGATATCAATAAAATGGTTAGCCAGTTCTGAAATATGGTGATAGAAGAGCACTCCTCAGTTGTGAAGCTGAATTTCTTCTTTGTCTATTCTCAGAACTCTTAATTTCAGAATCTGGCCGGGGAAGCTTCCATTTTTATAGATGGTGACTGCTACCCTACCTGTCAGTAATCCCTGCAGATGCTAAGTTATAAAATGTTATGTATAAATAGGGTGGGCTGGTAGTAAGCTGAGAGAAATATTATGAGGTTTAGGAAATACCATTAAATGTAAATTTGGTATGGGTTTTGTGGCAGTTAATGGTTTCTGTGTGGAATTAAACATATATTTTTATGTAATCATACATGGAAGAAAGGGAACTCCTTTATGATTAGTGGATTAGAAGTTGATATTTTTCTTTAGCGATTCAGATTTTCAAAAATCTTCCTCTGAAGAGAATTAAATGGTACTTACTAAGCTAAACTTACATAACATTGATTTACATGCCAAGCTTTTTAAAAGAGCTCAAAGAGAGCAACTTTTCACTTTACCTTTGAGGATACTGTTTTAAATTACTTCAGACTTTTGCAATCAAGTAAACTTTTACAAGTTGTGTTCCTTTTTTTGATAATTTTAAAATATATGATCCTTCCCTAAAATTTAACAGCATTTTTAAAAACAGAATTAAACTTCATTTGTATGTGTAATATGCATGTAAAGTGAGATTATGCTTTAAATTGGTCACATTTCTGTCACCTGGAGGAAGAAAAATGAAAAGCGTGTTCAATCTGCTTCTCTAAAGACTAGTTCTGAATTAATGCATGGTAAGATTGTATAAATATCCTCTTGTGAATTATAGAGGGAACTGCTGACAATCAGAAATCAAGTTAGAGAAAGGAGTAGTTTTCTTCCTCTCCTGTTAGTTGCTCTTGTATATTAGCTCAAAACTGGTATTCCTTAAAAATTTAGCCACTTTCCAAAGTGTTAGGCTGTAGAGACTGGAGAGGAGGGGGTAGATGGAGGGGCACTCATCTGACAAATGTTCTTTGCACACAGATGATACAGTGCAGAAACTCTGGATGTCTAAGTGCTGCTAAAAACCATTTTCATAATGCCATACTATAATGCCATATATTAACAAAAAAAGCCATAATAGCATATTTCATTTCTAGACTCATGCTGTGAGAGTCTGGGTTCTGGTCTCTGGCTCAGAGGAAGTTCTTCAGGGTTCAGTTTTAGAAGTTTGCTCTTTAATCCAGTAGTTGCCATCTTAACAGCAAATACATGAAACAGCAGTGGCAGGAGGAACGCGAACATGGTGGTTCGTCATCCTGGCTGGATGGTGAATGACTTAACCAGAGCTCTTTCACTCTATTTTAATCTACTTCAGTACGTATATGTGTAGAAGAAAGTAATTTGTAGTGTACTGACCCTCTTCATACATTTCAGAACACAATGTAAAGTCCTCTGATAAGGAAACACATCACTGAGTGCCTGGTTTTCTGATCTAGTGATTTAGGCAGATGCACTTGTAAAACTTCGTATTTATTTGGAGATTATCTTCACCACTGTTTAATAATAGAAGAGATAAGCAGAAGGCTCAGCTGAAAACTCATTATTACAGGCTGAACAGAGGGGAAAAAACATAGCAATAGTGGTTAAGAAGAAACAAGAGTTCTGCTAATTAACTATAAACTCCCCAGTATTCTTAATGCCATTTCTACTGTTACTGTACTGTCATTCTTTTTTACTAAATTATTTAGGATCAGTTTAGCTCAGAAATAATATTATTAGCTCCCCTTACTCTTTTTACTAGGTCTGATGAAAAATGTCAGTGTGATGGATAAAGAATTCCATTGATTTATTCCATTGGTTATTGGGTCAAGGCCTTGGCTATCTAGGCAAGGCACATGTTGAGTTTCCTCAGATGTTTTAGAAAATTATTGTAAATCTTGCGATTTTGTAGCTCTCGTTCTTGAAATTCACACCGATCCATACGTGAGGTCTTGTTACCTGACACCAGAATGGAAGCAGCAACCAGAATTGTCCTATAGTTTCTGTTGCCTGGTACTCATGGGCCAGGTATGACAAAAGATTTGCTTATGCTTGTAGCAGCAGTGAGTTCTCAGGGATCCCCAGCTGCATAACAACCAAGCCATGGGAGTGTTGAAATCAGATGACACTGGCTGCCTGAGGCATAAATTCTTAAGATCCTTTTCCAGGTGCCAAAGAAAACCAAATAGATAAGAATCAAACTGACAACCTGATTAAATTTGTTTGAAATGAGATTGTTGAGTTAGTTAGGAATAACAAATTTATATTCTGATGAAAGAACAATTGAGGATATGGTGAAGAGACTGTTGACTCTAATTTAATCGTAAGCCTCAATTCAAAAACTCTTTTCCTGACCGTGAAATCAGATTACTGATTTTAAGCTTAAAAATACCACTGCTTTTTCTCAAAACAGACTGAAATTTCCTCCTAATCTTTTACTATTCTTTCTTAATGCTAAGTTTTTTCTCCTTTTCCTCAGGACACTTTTAAACTTTGCAACTCCAAAAGCTGAAGAGTTGACTCACTGAGAATTATAGGGGAGAGACTTTTCTGTCTCCTGTCCATTCCAAAATTTTATTTTAATAGGTTTTTTCACTAATCATAGTTAAGTAAATTTACTGCATTTTGTGCTGGGGACTAGAGTTTCTTTCAAATTGTCATATCATGTCTGTGTCCCCTCCCTACTCCTAGAACTCTAGTAAATTGTAACTGCTTCCAAACAGGATTATAATTTTTTTTTTGAGTAAATTAAAATATCATTCTGGGGTGGATTCAGAAAATTTAATTGATGCTATAGAGGTGTTGAATTCCCTTAGAGTTATCAGCTATCTTTTCTGGTCAAACAGTAATCCTAGAATAACAGTCTGGTAGGAACATCTGGTGCCATTTGGTCCAGTTAACCTGCTCAAAGTTTGACTGCCTTTAAAGTCAAATTCTACTGCTCCAGGTCACATTCAGTCAAGCTGTGAGTATCTCCAGGGACGTAGTCTCTCTGGGCAGTATGTGACCACTTCAGAATTTTTCTCATGTATCTAATGAGAATGTTCTGTGTTGCTGATACTGTCAGTTTTCTTTCATTAGTGGATGGTTCACCTACAAGAAGAGTTTGAAGGAGTTTGACTTGGTCTTCTTTATACCATCCCAGTAGGTAGTCTAATATAATAATGAGATTTCTCCCCTCTTCCTTTTCTTCTTAAAGATAAAAGACATCTTCAGCCTCAGACACTGTGTGCTTCAGCTTGCTAATCTTCAGGCTTCAGCCTGGTGATCTGTTAGGACTTGCTCCATCCAGTGTATCAGTCTCTTTCTAGTGCTGGGAAGCCTCTTATTGTGAGTTCTGCCTCTTATTCCGTGCTCAGCAGAAGGGAAGGATCAGCTCACCCACTTGCTGTGTCAGTGCTCACACAGCAAGGTGTGGCCTTGGGCTACAGGTGACATCGCTGACTCGTGGTCGGCTTTTGTCCATCACTAACTCAGGTTATTTTCTAATCAGTCCAATGCCCTGCCTCTATTTTTATGTGCATGGGGTTATTCCATTCCAGATGTAGATCCTTTAACATTTTCCTTTCCTCAATTCCATGATGTTTTATCAACCCATTTCTCTGGCTCACAAACATCCCTCTGATTATCCTCCAATCTGTTAATCAGTCCCCCAGTCTATAACATCATCTGTAGACTTGCTGAGGGCACTTCCTATGATGTTCTTTGGGCTGCTGAAGAAGATAATCACAACTGAAACACAGTTATTCCATATCTGCACATACAGATATTTTAAGGTTATGAAAATGGTGTGTTTCTATAAGCTGCTGACCCCTCTGGTATCTTCAAGAATATATGAAGTTGAACTGTTCCGTAAGGATTGTGACTGCATTTATAAAGGTCAGCCAGAATAGCAGATAATGGCAGAAGAAACCTGGAAATAAAAAAATAATTGGAGAGCTTTTTCAGGACAGGTGGGAAGAGAAGGAAGATATTTAATCTAGAAGGTGTCTGTTACTTCTTGCTTTCCTTTTGTCATTCCCCAACCCTCAAAAAATAGATACAGTGGACTAATGTTCTTGTTGTTTTTGTTGTCAGGACTTGACTGGAGTTGAGTTATACACACAGCCAGCTGATCTTCTGCATCCAGTAATTTATGCTACTGCCATGGTTTTGCTCATGTGCCTGTTGATGATCATGGTCAGTTACATATACCACCACAGGTAGGAATCAAAATTACCAGACTAAGAAAATTACTTTGATCATGCTTAGGACTACCTTTTCTATTTTATTAGAGCATAATATAGTAATATGCTTTAAGTGTTTTTTCCCTATAAAATTTGTTGATGCAAACTAACAGTTAGGCAAGTAGCTATTTCATCTTTCTCAAGTATGATAAGTTAGGTCTCATAATCATGTCTCTCCTTTAATTTTTCATTTTGCTTCATGATGAAAGAAGAGACCATTCAAGAATAATGGTAGAATTTAACAAACTGTTCAGCCTTTTACATTCCTGTTGATGTGAAAGCTTGAATCCTAAAATTTTTAAAGCAGGCCCCAAATAGATGTATAAAGCTGGTAATAGGCAAGTGTTTTAATTTCTTGCGATAAAGTCCAGAGATTGTATTTGATTATGAAGTATGTGGTAGTCAAACAATCATTATATGTCATTTATCACAAGATTGTCTTGCTAGTTTCTGAAAGCAGTAATGTAGCTGTGTTTTATATTGTCTAATTTGTTTCTTTTAACAGTGTGATCAGGATCAGTGTTAAAAGCTGGCATATGTTAGTTAACTTGAGCTTTCATATTTTCCTGACGTGTGTGGTGTTTATTGGAGGCATAACTCAGACCAGGAATGCCAGTATTTGCCAAGCGGTGAGTAAAACTTAGTTACTGGTTTTGTAGTCCTATATGTGAATATGCTCCCCTTTCCTCCTACAGAACTGTTTATTATACTATTTATAGTACTATTTAGTTAGTACTAACTAACTAGTTTATTATACTATTAATATTTTAAATATAAAATTTAGACAAAAAATTAGTATTTTGCTTTTAAGTCATCTAGTTCAACAACCCTTCAGTAAAGACAGATATCTTCAACTAGATCAGATTGCTCAGAGCCCCATCCAACCTGACATGCAATATTTCCAGATGTGGGGCATCAAATACGTCTCTCAGCAACCTGTGCCTGTGCTTTGACACCCTCACTGTAAAAAAAATAACTTTCCTACATCTAGTGTAAATCAGCAGTCTTTCACTTTAAAGTCATTCCTCCTATCACTACGTGGCCCTTGTAAAGTGTGCAACAGATTTTTTTCCCCAAAGGCTACCACAGAAACTAAGTTTTATTGGTTATTTCTGGTTTTGAGACTTAGTTACTATGAAATTATTTTATAGGTCTGTATGTCACCTTTACAGGCCATGTGAAATGTGATTTTAATGTGACTAAAATACCTATTTCCATTTTCTCCATAACTGAAGGGGAGGGGAGAGAAGTGTTTCAAGCCCCCATGCTTTATTGAGATTCCTTCTTTTTAATGATTTGCCCTTCTAAGATTTGGCCATCTCAATTCAATTGCAGTGTTTCAGTATAACAACAGTTGCTACTTTCAAAAAATGTCAGTGAAATTATTAATTTTTTTTTTTAAATCCAGGGATTAAAAAAAATTTCAAGTTGCTCACCATAATATTCCATAATGCTTTTTGTTTGAATTTACTGGAGTAATTAGCTTGACAGTTCAAAGTGCTGCAATAAAATATATCCCTGTGTGCACACATACACACGCCTTTTTTCTTACCTTCCTGGAGACAGAAATCCTCCAGAAGAAACTTTGTGATACGGATAGGCTGTTTGAGAGTTGTGTGTTTTTACTGGTGACTGAAACTGGCAAAAAATGCACTTCTGGTCGGCTTAATAGGAACTAAAGTGTTGCCCCTTCTATGTGCATGTGCTGTCATGGCAGTGTTGGCTTGTGAATAAGGCTGTACAGGATAAGGAGATTCCACTGTGAAGCAGACTTTGCATTAATGTTTGGGCAGGTTAAACATCTAATACACTTTCTTTATCATTGTATTATGTTAAAATTGCTGATGAGCGTTGGCTGCGTTTTGCCATCCGCTCCATACTTGTCACTGTATCATGAATTTGCTGTTCCGTTGTTTCAATTTGAATAATATCTGTAACACAGGCCATTTTAAATTAAGTCTTTCATAAAATACAGTTTCCTAAAGTGTATGATTGATATGTACACTTCTGAAATTATTTTTCCCCTGTTACTAAGTTTTCCATTCATGGGTTTGCATTACATTTTTTGTTTGTTTGTTTTAAACTATAATGATTTGACACTTAGAGTGGTTGTATAAAATGAGGATTTTTTTCCTCTGGAATAGAGCTTTTGAAATTTTCAGCTTTGTGGTGAGTTGCGGGTTTAGTGATTACTGTGTTAACTTAGTAGAAAGGACATATTTGGGGGTTAATTCTCTTTTTGTTGTCTATTTTTGTTTCAAGGTTGGGATAATTCTCCATTATTCCACTCTTGCAACAGTACTGTGGCTGGGAGTGACATCTCGCAATATTTACAAGCAGGTAACCAAAAAGGCCAAAAGGTGTCAAGATCCTGATGAGCCACCTCCTCCACCCAGGCCTATGCTGAGGTGAGTTGTTTGTTTCTTTGGCTCCTTACTTCCCAGGCTGCTACATTTATAGTCTGACAGAAAATGTAACAAGTCACTCCCCTTGTGTTCTCTCCAAGTCTGTAAAGTTCCTTTCAGATTTTGCCATTCCTCAGTGTAATGTTAAGGAGGATGAGCTGGAAGACTCTGTTGGTCTTAGTGTATTACAGATGCAGTGCTGGGTTGCTGATTTGTAAATTGAAAAATTAGTAGTGTTTCAGCATCAGCACTGAAGGTTTGATTAGGACTTTGGATAGCAACACAACCCATTAAATTTTCAGAAGAAAGAATGTGAAGAACTGTTAACATAATTAACAAACATTGCAGTTTAAGTAAATAAAGCTAAATATATTTTCCAAAGATTTACAAATTATTTGAAAAATATGGGTGTCACTCATTATCAAATGAAAATAGTATTCTTTGTGAGGTGTTCCTCCTAGAATTGCCATTTCTGAAATCCCAGAAGTGAGACAAACTAATTATTTGTTGAATTCACATATGTGAAATGTTCTTACTAAAAAATACCGAAGTACCTTGTTCATGTTGCCTCCTCAGCTTCTGGGTGTTAATTAAAAACTGCTACACTGAAATTCTCCACAAGGTGGCAGAAGTTGATTAAGTTTGATTAGTTACAGGCAACTTTTTAAAGAGCTTGATTTTGAAAGTACAGAGACTGCAGAAAAACAGAAGTGTTTCTCTGATTATCTTCAAGTAACATTTTCAGTACTACATACAAGCATTTTTATCCCTTATTATTTATTGTGAAGTTTCTGCTTTGGAAAATGTTGCAGTAGAATTACCAGCCTTGCAGGCTCAGCTCTGCACAGACATGAACATGCCATTTCAGGTGTGAACACCTCATCTCTGACACTGGCAGTAGCTCTGGAGCCAAATATCCAAGGCAAGAATGGAGCAAACGTTCTTCTGATTTTTCAGACTTTCTCAGTGTCCAACTTCCTGCAGATCAGGAATTTCTTCATTGAGATAGATGTGTGATGTTTTTGTACCGAAGGATTTATTTTTCAGTTGTCTTTTAAACTTAGGTTCAAAATAAAACTACCCATAATGTAGCATCTGTACAAAGATTTGTTTTGTCTGGCCAGCTCCTAATTGCTGCATCAAATTACAGAACAAACCAATGTCAGAATCTGATCTTTGTAGAATTCAGCAGCTAAATAATAAATTCAGTGTATCTTGATTGCCAAGAAAGTTATAATTGGTCTCAGACTGTTGTTTTGTATTTCAAGTGAGACAAGAGTAATTTCTGGTCAATTATCAAAAATGCAGTGAAAGAGTCCAGGACCACATATAATAGGTGTCTCTTGTTTATAAAAAATAAATACTCACCTGCATGTCACAGTAAGAGTTTTCACTTTTGTGTTCTGATCTGAATTTGGACTGGCTTAGTATAAGTTGCAGGACTGAGTGCTGTTAATTTGAATGATTATCAGTAATTACTGGTCTGCCACTAATGAATTCAATGTGAATTCATAGAAATCAGAATGAAAAGTGAGATACTCCAACAACATAGGCCCTTTTTCTTCTTGAAACTGTACAGTTTTGATTAATACCACCACAGGGAATCAGGAAGTATATACTATAAAATTACAGAGTCCATTAAAAATAAAAAAAACCCAACTCAACCTGCCATCTGCTGAACCCCTGCACTCCAAAAATTTTCAAGTAACAGTGTATATAATATTAGTCAAGTTGACCTCTGGAACACAGGACATACCACTTAGTATTTTCATTCTAAGTTTCCTTGTCCTTTTCCTGTAGTTTACACTTTCTGACTGAGAGTTTTTGCTTCTTTCTAACACTGTATACTTTTGTTCAGTGTCAGCAAGTGGGAGGTGGGAGTGAGCAGCTTTGAGAGAGAGGCAGCTTACAGCAGGAGGAGAAAAACTGTAATGAGGCAAACTGAGGAAATAATTGATATTGCCAAAGCCCAAACCTGATTCACCCTATTTAGTTTCATAAAGAATTTATGTGCTTCCCAAATCCTGGAAAGCTCTAATTTCCTTCATGGTGACTGAAAAAAATCCATTGCACTTAAGCAGCTGCTGATAAATTGGTTTTATTTTTTAGGTTCTACCTTATTGGTGGAGGGATCCCTATCATAGTTTGTGGAATAACAGCTGCAGCAAACATCCGAAATTATGGCAGCAGACCTAATGCACCTTAGTAAGTACCCTAAGTGAGAGCTATAAGTGAGAGCTCTGTCATAAGACTCCTTAGCCTTTCTTTTCTCTGAATACTTGTTGCAATTAATTCTAATTCTTCCAGGAAACATAGCACAGAAACAATCATTTCAATGAACTGAAAAAGCATAAGTGACTTGTGCGAGATGTTAATTTATTCTTTGGTTTGTTTCTTTTGCAGTTGCTGGATGGCTTGGGAACCTAGCTTAGGAGCATTTTATGGACCTGCTGGTTTTATAATTTTCGTAAACTGTATGTATTTTCTCAGCATATTCATACAACTAAAGCGTCACCCTGAACGCAAATATGAGCTGAAGGAATCTGTGGAGGAGCAGCAGCGTCTGGCCACCAATGAACACGGGGAGCTGGCCCATCAGGATTCACTGTCCGTGTCCCTGGTGTCCACGTCTGCTTTGGAGAACGAGCACAGTTTTCCAGCACAGCTTCTGGGAGTGGGCCTTACTTTGGTTTTGTATGTTACACTGTGGATCTTTGGAGCTCTGTCCGTCTCCCTGTATTATCCTATGGACCTGATCTTCAGCTGTTTTTTTGGGGCAACGTGTTTAAGCCTCAGCGCCTTTCTCATGGTGCACCATTGCATTAACAGGGAAGATGTGAGGCATGCTTGGATAACAACTTGCTGCCCAGGAAGGAGTACATATTCAGTGCAAGTCAATGTGCCGCCCTCCAGTTCCAGTGGAACCAACGGAGAGGCCCCGAAATGCACCAACAGTAGCGCAGAATCCTCATGCACAAATAAAAGTGCCTCAAGCCTAAAAAATTCGTCTCAAGGTTGTAAACTAACTAACTTACAGGCTGCAGCAGCTCAGTGCCACCCTGCTTCTCTGCCGTTGAACACGGGTCCTCAGCTCGATAACAGTCTGACTGAACATTCGGTAGATAATGATATCAAAATGCATGTGGCTCCGTTAGAGGTACAGTTTCGGACAAACGGACACCCCAGCCGGCACCACAAGAACAGGAGCAAGGGCCATCGTGCCAGCAGGCTTGCAGTGCTGAGGGAATATGCTTATGATGTTCCAACAAGTGTGGAAGGAAGTGTGCAAAATGGCTTACCCAAAACTCGCCAGAGCAACAGCGAAGGGCACTCGAGGAGCAGAAGAGCCTATTTGGCATACAGAGAACGTCAGTACAACCAGTCCCAACAAGACAGCAGTGATGCTTGCAGTACACTTCCAAAAAGCAGCAGAAATACAGAGAAAACAATAGCTACCAACAACAAAAAAGATATTCTAAGGAAACCAATAGTGGCCGAGCTTGAAAATCAACAAAAATCTTACGGCTTAAATTTAGCCATCCAGAATGGACCACTTAAAAGCAGTGGACAGGATGGACCTTTGCTCACTGCAGACAGTACTGGTAATATTAGAACTGGGTTATGGAAACACGAAACTACTGTGTAGCATTCTATGTGGGATGAATCCCTATAAACTGTGATTACACATTCCTTAAAGCTATTAACACTTTTAAAGACTGTTTACAAACTGTAGGTACTTTATGCAGGGAGGGAACAAAGATAATATGCCAAGCAAAAATTTTTATGCATTATTACCTTTGTTGTTCTTACAAAGATGAATACTTGCTTGGTATTTTGTGAAATTTTTTTTGAAGTGTCAGTCTTGTGAGATGCAGAACACAACTTTGTACTTTTTTTTTTATCTGTAACCCTGCAGTATGTGTCCACAACACATTTCAAATTTGTATTTAAATGTATAATAAATAGTATTTTCCCCAGCAGCCCAAAGTTGCAGTTATTTGTTGGGTTTTTTAAATATTACTGCACTGAATGTTGTATTGATTTTACTGTTTCATTATCTGAAACTTACGAGCTTCCATTACTAAAGAAAATACTGAAGTTATAGTTTTCTACATTTAAATTGTTGACACCTCAGTGTAAACAAGATCATATTTTGTATCATCCTGCTGCTGCAACGAATTTGAAGTTGCAGTTGCAGAGTGGTGCTTGAGCTTGTACCTGTTTCCAGCACTTATACCCATTTTGCTAAAGCTATGTGTATGAAATAGCAAAAAATGCTTCTGTATAATCTAGCACTGCTACCACAACTGAGCCTTTAAGCAAACAAATGGAATTGGATTTTATATGCTTGGTTAGTTGGTTAGCTGCTTCAGACTTGGCACTTTTGGGTGTTTTAGTTAAGTGTATCTGAGTTACGATGCAGATCTAACATGGTCCATGCTCAGATACTGTGTTGATTTATAAACTTGTTCAGATATGTTTAATTACTACTTGCCAGATTTACTGCAGCCTCTAGTAACTAGTCTGATAGTGTGAATTAATCTTGGATGCATTGTACAAACCTCTGCAATAGGACAGTGTTGTTAGAGTTGGGGTTCTATTTTTACTTCTTGTGGGTAGGTACCATTTAAGCTTCTTTCAGGAACATTTTGACAAGCGTATGACTCAGTTTTGATTGCTATTCTATTTTCCTAGTTTTAGGAGAGTTAGCTTCTAGCTTGTATCCAGCCTTACAGCTACCATAGGGATAGATACTCAGAAAAAAGGAGCTTATGGGTACTATCAAAGAAAAGAATTTTAACTAAATGTACAATAATATATCAAATATCTGTTTTAAATGTATTCAGTAAGGTATCTACACATCTTAGACAACTGACTGCTTTGTGATTGCTGTTTGTGGGTTGTTATTTGGTGCAGGATGGTTCCTTTTGGTGGCAGAAATGCAGTTTTGCACCTAGAAATCAAAACCAGCAACTCGATCCTATTCCATTCCAAATACTGCAAGTCATGAAAACTGAACTGCAGACAGTAAGGGCATGTGTGAGAGAAACAATCATCTCTTGAGACAAATTTGTGTATTGCACTAGGAACAATTCATACATAGTCTGTAGCTCAAACTGAGATACTCTTACGTTATATTTAATCAGGTGTTGATACTGTGCCTTTTTTATCATAACAAATGTATGTACACATGCAAATAATTTAAGCCAACTTTTTATCTTTAAAATTATAGAGCTGGAAAAATGTAATCCATGGATAATATGGGAAAAATGTTCAAACAGTCCATACATTGTTTATTATCTGAACAAGGTATGATAAGGACTTAGTGTAGGATTAGTTATCCATTAGAATCCTCTTGCCCATTGCTTTTAGCACTTGCCCCCTTTTCATAGGTTTGCTTGGATCCAAACATCAGTTTAGTATTTCTGGAAACCCACCTTTAGTATTAATTCTGTATGTAATACTTCTGCGTAGCTTAATAGTTTGCCCTGTTTTGATGAGATAAAAAATAAACTTTTCTCATAGTACCTAATAAACTCCACCTAGCCTTCGTACAGACAGGGTCATGAATGTAAAATATTTCTTAAATCATCACTCTGATAAACTCTGATGAGCATGCTTCGTTCACTCACTGCTATATACATAGCTACATTTGCTTTACATCTGACAAGTGCTTTGGGTCAGATTATAAATTAAGTCATTCTCTGATACAGTCTTGACAAACACAATGATACTCTCATCTACTGCATTTTTAGTGAAGCATCTTAAATTGAAAGAATTTCTGTAACTGAAATGTGGAAGACAGGTTATTAGACTCTGTAAAAGGGGGGTATTCAATATAGCATCTTATTAAGAAAGTTAGAAAGTCTTCAGGCTTTTTCACACCTTCCTTCCTAGTAGTGTAAAGCAAGCTTATTTTTAGAATTGTAATTAAATTCTGCATGAGAAACTAAATCACTCCAATGCAAAAAAAAAAAAAAAAATCCCAAAACAAAACCACAAAAAGCTTATTCTGGCCTTCTGTGGATCAATGAGAGAGTAGCTACAATCATTAATCAGATACATAAAAGAAAGCAGGTAACACAAAGTGGGGACAGTTTGTGTTATCTACAAAAATATAGACTAGAAACAGCAGCAGTTAGGGCTGGTTGTCTCCATGGTTAAAGTGAGTATATTTGTGCAGTCATACTACTGGCAGCAGACCTTGAAAAATAGGTCTCATGGGTATAGAGGAAGAGGGTATAAACACACCTTGGTTTATGGATAGAAACATTTTGGTGGTTTTATCACAGAATGTCAGGGGTTGAAAGGGACCTTTAAGATAATATAGTTTCAACCGTCCATGCCATGAGCAGGGATACCTCCCCACTAGACCATGTTACTCAAGGCCATGTCCAACCTGGCCTTGAAAACTGCCAGGGATGGAGCATCCACAGCTTCCCCGGGCAACCTGTTTCAGTATCTTATGACCATTAAAGAATTTCTTTCTAATATGTAACCTGAATTTCCCTTCTTCCAATTTGTGCTCCTTACACCTTGTCTTGCCGCTACAATTCCTGATAAAGGGTCCCTCTCTGACTTCCCTGTAAGCCTCTTCAGATACTGGAAGGTACTGTGAAGTCTACACAGAATCTTCTTTCTGCCTCATGTTCATTGTTAAATGCATGCTATTGACTTGGCATTGGTCTCATTTGCACTTTAATTTGGGCAGGCATCTCTTGTTAATTGGATCCTCACCCATTATCAGAACACTTTAAACACTAATAATTTAAGCTTTGTGTAGGTTAAGAAATATTTCAGATGTTGGAAGAAACAATGACTTTTTATTAAGTTCTTTCATTTTTACTTCATTACATTTTGACCACTTCTGTGTTAGCACTGTGCTGCTTGCTGAAGCTGTTGATGTCTTGTGTTGCTGCCTTTTCATATCCCTGAACAAAGTGAAGGATCAGTTTGCATTGCTTTTATTGGGTCACAGTACCCAGATATGAGATTAATAGGAATGACATCTGTGAGAAATACTCTTCTCCTTGAATTTTTAGTCCTTGCTTTCAAAAAAAGGGGAACCTTTTGTGTTGTAGGAGTTTGGTTTTAGTTTAAGTGAGGTTTGTACCTCTGCTTCCTTGTACCTTTGCTTCCCAGATAGGTTGGATATGGACATTTGGGGAGATGGGGGAGGAAATTATGTGGCAGTATCTATGAATGCAGATGTGCAATTTATGTTATATAGAAGAGTCAAATTTTGAAAACTGGTAAATTAGTAAGATTGTAAGTATGACAAGCCCATCAACATCACAGCTGAAACTTGCCTGCAAGCAGGTAGGGAATGGCAGTCCTTGGCTAGAGGAGAGCAGGCGTCTGCCTGCTCCACTCACCTGCCGCTTCTGAAGAGCCCTCACAGAGCTCACAGCAGCTTCTGTGCTGGCTGGGGTTGTGGCTCCCCCATGCATTGTAGACAAAATATGGAACTGTGGAGGATGGCTCTAGAGAGCTGAAAGACAGAAACTAAAAGGTCAGTGTAGAAATGGGCTTGCTGACATTCTCAAAGAATGACTCAAAGCCAGCTGATTACAGGTCTGATGTGAATTTATCTTAAAAAGCCCAACAACCTTTAATCACCTGTAATCCCAAAGTATACAATTTGAGTATACAAATTAAGTGCTTAGCTGAACATGGCATTTTCTTTGAAGTCAGCACTTACTCAGTAGAATAGTACTTATACATCTTGCATTCTTAAAGTTTTGTAATGAAATAGATGAGGCAAGACTAAAGATATTAGTGAGATAAAACTGAGGAGATACTTTTAGTTTCTATTAGATGAAGATTCTTGAAATTTTGCACTTGATACTTAATTGTTGCGTATAGTAAGTGTTTGGTATTCCTCTTTGAGTATATGAGGTGTACCTCAAATCCGGTAAATTGTGTGAATTAAAAGAGAATGCTAAATATTAGCATACATTAATTTTTAGAACTTGATTTTAGAGATTGTTTCGGAGACCCACTATTCATAGAATGACTAAAGACATAATATTGGGGTTTTTTCTTTCATATAAATGTTTTATCTTCTAAGTGTAAATTTCAGCTTTCACCTAGAGGAGGTGGACTTCAGCTCACTTGGAAAGCCTGAAGGGCTTTCTGCATGAATCACTATGTAATTCTTGATAGGATGAACCCTTTCTTGTAATACATAACTGACATTTTCTCTTTATCCACTTAAAATTCTATTTGCTGTCTATGATCATTCTGGTTCAGCATCAAATATTCCTCCTGCAGCCTATTTCCCAATCTGTTGCCAGCTACAAATTAACAGAGATTGCCTTCTGCCCTCCCCAACAGCCTTCTACATGTGACTCTGTGGAGCAGCTTTCTGAATTGTTTACAGCAATTTCTCTCATGCTCACAAATGAGTAAGTTGTTCCTATAAGGCAGAATCCAAATCTGAACAGCAAAATCTGCAGTATGCAGGGACTCTGTTTCATCTGTTTGCTGATGGTGTTTGTATTGGATGCAATTGGAGAAATAGAAACATGTAGACAGGAGTTTCCTTCCTAGAGAAATAGGCATCCTTGGTAACATCTGGAGCTGCTGAGCAAGATATTTAAAATAAACACTTGGATGGAGTGTGCATCTAATCATTAAGAGACTTCTAAAGGTGCCAGACCTGCAACTTTGACGGGCTCTTACAGGAGCTGTGATACATAAAGTTGTCAATTCTGGTGACACATAGCACTTAACTGGATCAGGCCACAGTTTAATCTTCAGCTCTTACAGGCTGAAGCTATACTACTATTACAGATTTCAAGTAAAACTGTACTTGAGTTTAATTATGGCTCAGTAACTACAAATCACATAGTGTTTGCAGGGAAGATTTCAATATGAAGTAGAAGAGGGTAGTTGAAAGAACACCTTCATTCACTACAGTTGCAGACGTAAAAACGTCTTCGCAGGCCAGTACAGTCTCAAGATTTGATGAACAAGTGCAATCACCAATACTTTGCTCCGTCCACATATGGGTAATGAACAATCCAAAAGATTGCCCTAAAATGCTACCATTTTGGAGTGACATACACAGTTGGCCGGTACCTCTCAGCTGAAAGATGACCTGGACGTGGGAACTGTCATCAGTAAATAGACACATCCCTGATGATGACTTACACTGTCCTATCCTGTAAAATAATGTCATCTGATTATCCCATAGCTGCAGTTTTATCTGAACCTTGTGAACAACACAAGCTTTGAAAAATAAAAGCCTCATTTAGAGTTAGAACAGTTGTATGTTACTGGTTTCCAAGAAATGCATCTTTCCATGTAAAATGCAGGCAGCTGCACAATGATAACAGCATGTAGTGTCAGCTGTTCCCTCAGTCTGTGGCTTAGCTTTCCTGTCACCTTCAACAGCCATCTTTTTGACAAAACTAGTTTATACTTAATGATTTTTCTCATCTTTCTTTTAAGTTAGGTGCCTGGCAAGTTTAATTCATTAAAGATGTCAGCTCAACTGGTGTGATTCCTCTTGCCTGTTACATTTGCCACCTTATATTTAGTGTTCCTGGATTCAAGAACAGGAACAAAATCCAGTTTAAGTCTTGCTCATTAGTGTTGTAAAGAACTGCTAAGTATCCTCATGTATAAAGAAAAGCTTGGGGAACAGGAACAAAATCTTAATACTGCTTAATAGGTAAAGATGTCTTCACTGTGGTAAAGATCAAGAGACGAAGGTGCTCTGAGGTGCCCTAGGAGTGTCTAGACATGGTGATAATGCTGAAGTTTAATTGCTGACATCTGACTGTTCTAATTCAGGCCCTACCAGCCTCTTCTTGAGGCTTTTGTCTGCAAACATGCAGGCAGACCCAGGAGTGTCATGAAAAATTACTTGGAATAAGGTTACATGCCAGAAATACCACAACACTTGATGGCCAAAGCTGTCCACAGGGCCATCTGTGTTCCCAAAACACCGTGTTTTAGAATAGTGTAATTACCACTGTCCTAGGACTAGGGTAAAATTACTTCTTCCCTGTTCTCAAACAGCTTATGTGCAACTTCAATTTGCCCATTTCAAGGTTTTCTTCCCCACCCCTATTAAGTTAACAGGTAGAGCTGTTGACCTGGCAGATTGGTAGCTCAGCTTCTCAAACACATATGTCATGTATCTTTCCTAACAGGAAATTTTCTGATTTCCCAATACACATTTTTTTTTCTTAAAGATGTGTATGCTAATGAGCAAAACCCAAGAAGCCAAGTCCCCTGCACACCCTTCCCCCTGGAATACTGGCTTCTGCTGCAAGGTGGCTTTATGTAACTGGAAAGCTTTTTATAAAGCTTTATTCAATACTATTGAAATAAAAGTATAGATAATAAATTTCTGCAAGGCGACATTATTTCTTCTGTGAGACAACTCTTCACCTGTGTAAAAATGATGGGTTCTGTGGTAGCATGGTATCATTATGAGTCTGGACTAGAAATGTGAAAGATTGTCTGAAGGTGTTTCTAAGACCTGCTATATTATTCCTGTTAATTTTCTTAGGTGTTTGTGCTTTTTAACAAGTATCGCCTTAGTCTTGTCTTCTTGAGTGAATACTATATCATACTCCTTAATGCACAAAGGATGCCTAGAGAAAATAAAAAGCCCAACCCTTTTATTTCTCACAGCACATGACAGAAATTCTAAATATATGCCTACTTGCCAACATAACTTAAAATAGTCTGTTTATATAGCTCTATTAAAAAAAAAAAAAAAGGACACAAGCCTCCGTAAGGAAATTGGTTCTTCTTTTCAAACTATCTGCTGAAAAGATTCAAGTTAGTGTTATGGTGTGTTTTTGCATAAGGCCAAGCTTTTCAATTTATGGCAGAATAGATGTCCAGAACCTCAAAGCTGTAGAGAATGCTCTTTAATGCTCACATCTTGCCTCCTGTGCTCTACCATTTCCATTGCATGTTCTGTAGAGATGAAGTCAGGGTGCTGTCAGGCAGGCATTTTGAAGGGGAGCTGCTGGTGCCTTGTGATAATGAGGCCCCAGCTCTTCTTGCACAGATGTGCAATCTCAGTGATCCAACACCTCATGTTAAAAGTTCAGCAGGAAGAAAATTCATGCCTCTTTCCCTACAATGAGCATAAGATGCAGAGTACAGTAATCCATCTGTCTCAGCTCTCCTATGTTCCTCCAGAAGTATAAACTCCAGTGGCTTTGTACTTTTCAAAGAGTAAAGGATTGAAGCAAGAGGACTGGGGAATGTTTAGTTCTCTATGTACAGCCTTTGTTTTAAGGAAACTTGCTATTTAAAAAAAAAAAAAATCTAGTCTTTAATAATGCAAAGATTCTCTTCTTCATTTCAAGGACAGAATTAAAGTTGGTATGCTTCAAGTTACAAGTTTTGTGATATTTCCTTTGTTCAGGCTTAAATAACGCTTATGCTTTTCAGCAGCATTCCACCAAATCTATTTGATAGGAGAGAAAATTTTCCTAGAACTGTGCTCCATTTATTAATGCAAAAAGAGCAGGAAGCAAAGAAACATAAAAGGATAGATGAAGTGAGAGTGGAAGAAAAATGTGTGACAGAAAATGTGGTCTGTAGAAAGATTTTACATTTATGACAGAGCTCTGGGGTTAATAGGACCAGACTCCCGTGCCTGCTGCTGCTTCTGCCTCCCAGTCCTCCAATGCCTCCTAAGGGCCATGGCTGCAGAAATAACTTCAAGGGCCTGAAAGATCCCAGGAAGATTTGAGAAGAAAGAATGGAGAAGAAAATGTATTAAGGAAAAAAAAAAATTGTTATGTTGCTATTGACATGCCACTTGTATCAGTCATGGGCAAAAGAAATGATTGGAAACTTATCACAAACATATGGACTGGGCATAACAGCAATAATAAATAAATGATATGAAGTAACAATGTGAGTAATAACAGAATAGTAAGGAGGCAATGCAAGCCTGTCAGAGAGTTCAGTCATGGAGAGAGCGTTGCCATAGATTTAAACAGGGAGCAGCCTTTCAAAGTTGCCTGCAGTCACATTAAAATGGAAAAAGTTCCCAAATGTGAGCAGACTCAAGATCATCTCCAGAAATGAAGGCTCACTTCAATAATAGAGGTGGCAGGGAAAACAAAGAGTCGAGTGCAGCTGTGATTAGAAACAGAAAAGGGAGACAACTGGGAAGTTATACAGCATTCATAAATAAATCCTTTATTATTTTTACTTTTAATAGTGTGATTTCAAAGCAATTGTTTTCTGGTCCTTATATTGTTACTAGCTCTGCAAAATCCTGCACTACCAACCCCTGAAAACCTACTTTGAACCTGATGCAATAGAAGAAAAAGAAAGTTCAAAGAAACCTCAGTGACCTCCACCCAAACTCCTAAAATCTTAGCTTTTGGGTTCTTACAGAAATCCTCCTAGAACAACAATGTACATGTATTCCCAAATCAGTAATTGTGTTATGTTTTACGTAATCTACTCAATTACTTTTATGCTTTCACTGATCTCTATGAAGCAAGTGAACAATAAACCCCAAATACTTAAATGGTCTAGTTATGAATCCCAGACAGAAAATAGCCTTGCTTGCCCAGCCCTGCCCAAAATAATGATTGCATTAAGGAACTTGATTTATGATAACTGACATCTGTATCTTGCATGTGCATCTTCTCTTAAGAATTGAGCCAGAGAATTAAATAAATTAAAGCAATCCATAATCAATAAAAATCAGCATTCCCTAAAATATATGAAAGCACTGCAGTTAAAGCTGTAAGGAAAGAGATAACAGCTGGCCTTGGTATTATAGCTTAACTTTGGTTCCAGTGTTAATACCAGCAAAAAGCAGAATAACCCCTCATATGCTATTCTTGTATTATCAGATTAACAAAAATCAAAGCTTCCCCTCAAAATTACAGTGAGCAGAACCTGTATTTTCAGTACGCTGCACCTGTATTAAGGAGCTATTCTAATATTCACTTTATCATGTGATAAGTTTAATCAAAGAACCCCAGACTCTAATGTCTGCTCAGAAAAAACATTTTGACTCATGACTAAATAGATTTCTAAGGTGCAGCAGAAGTTAATGTCCAAAGTGATCTTTCTGAAGAGTTTATGTGCCAGTTTATTGTAAGCTGTAAATTGCTTCTGGAGATGAAAGACATTCTTTTATGTTATTAACTGTAATATAATGACACTGATTATGAAATAATTTCAAAGCTAGGGACAGGAATATGCCCATCTCAGTGAAACCCAGCACCCCTGAAGGAGTACAGTGCTGAAATGTTCATCTCTGTCTCAGAAGAGATGCAACCATAACAAAACCCCTGTCATAAAATCCATGCTGTAACAAATTTGTTCTTCTGGGTTTTTCCTGGTCATTTTTAGACAAGAGTAGTTTTCTTTAAAACTCTGTCTAAAATGACAAAACGGTCATAAAGGTATCAAGAAGCACCAGGAAACGAAAACTTCCCTTAGACAATCCCAGGAAACAATGGAATTTAACCTAAATACACACACCTTGCATGAGCTAGAAGAGTAAATTTTATGTTCTGTTTAGAGCGTCCTATGTCTTGAGTTGTCTTGCCAGTTTCATGGGATTGTTTGCAGGTGAAGGCACCAGCTGATGCTGGTAATGCCATCTTGAAGCCTATGCAGACAATTACTGCAATTTTTACCACATAAACTCCTTTCAAGATACAAGAAATACACTGTCAACAGGTATTAAGTCACCTAAAGCAGGAACCCAAACGTTTCAAGTATTCATTGCATGAAAAGCATTTAACAACAGCTTTGCAACAATTACTCATTAATGCCAAAATTACAGAGATGTTTGCCATACCCTTCTCAGGTAAGTCATGTCCAGGCTGTACATGTGATAGACTCCAGTGGTTCCCTAGGTCTGACAGTAGTGGTGAAAACAAATGCAGCTGTCTTTAAAAGCCAGCTTAAACCTGAGATAAAAAATAAGCAGTGCAGCACAGAGCTAGGAACAAAAAATAAACCAGGCATCTATATCAAGGAAATGTTGCTGGTTTTGCTGTTAGCCAAACAAAAGCTCTGTTTGGACTAAGAATAATAAAGAAGTTTGCATCCAGACTAACAAAAGCCTGTGTTTGCTGATTTCAGAACTGAACCCAAATTCTCTGGGTAATTCTACTCATTCTGTAGTTTTTGCTAATTTCTTAAGATTTGTTGCAATATAAAGAAGGGCTTGTGTGCATGCAAGTATGTGTGTGGGTGTGTGTACAAAATGTATCAACTTCACCCTCTTTCAAATATCCCCTGGTAGTTAATTAAAGAATGTAAAATTTCCTATGGATATTTTCAGAAGATCCCAGATGATTTATGAGCTAATAAATTACTTCCACAATGATCATGGAGATTTTTGCTTCTGAATCAAAATGCACACTGTAAAATCCCATCTTGCATTCTTGTATTTTGATTTTTTTACAGAAGTCATCAAAGTATTATTTGCTGCTGCTGCTTCTTTTATTTTTTGTTTATAAAATAAACTTTAATACATTGGCAAATGTCCATTTTTTTCCCAGAAAATGGCTCTGAAGGCTATATTGCAAGGTGTTCTTTTTCTATGCTGCAGCATAAAATCCTTTCATGTGTGATATATTGCAGGCAGCTGAGCTAGAGGAATATGCAGCCAATATGCAAATATTTCCTAGATCACAGTTCTTTGTTTTGTCCTTAGTAGCCTTACTGCATAAACCACAGTCAGTGAATCTTTGCATTATGTGTGGGTTACCTGTGGCAAGGGCAGCTCTGCTCTCCCCAGAACCACTGCCTGAGCTTGTCCTCCACTCTCTGAAACATGGTATGAAGAGGAGCTCTCTCTCCCAAGCCAGCACTAATCCTTGAAAACACTGTAAAGCCTCATATTAATCTTGATGAGAGAAGGGCTGCCATCCAATATTTGATTTGTTGTTTAATTAAAATATTTTTATACCTCTCACCCATAAGCAATTACCAAAATGTAAATCCTATTACTTGCCTAAGTAAATGCAGCAACAAGGAGAGGAACAATCTACTTTGGCAAAAATGAATTTTTTCTACCTCTGGCCCATTCCCAAGAACACAAAAATACGATCATGCTGTATTTTCTCAGACTGAGTTGGTACAAGACCTGGCACTAAGCAAGCTGAACCAAAATAATAGGTGAGAGAATACATGATTTAAAGTAAAACAGCAACAGTTAAAACTTTTCCTTAAATTTGTTGGTTGCTTAATGGGTCAGGTTCTCATTATAATTTTTCTAAGAGCAACAATGGCAATTCTGACATTTATTATCATTACAAAAATTGTTTTGAGAGAAACTGTGTGGTGAATTCATTCATTAGAATTGCTACAGCTTTACTTTGTGTTGCAGAAGTCAGGATGGAAGTGTTTTGCATTAGAGATGTATATATGAATTAGTATTCATATATAATAATAATAGTAATAATAATAATATAGTCATTTTGCATTTAGGCAAAGGATGAGGCTATTCTCCAAGAAAATTAATATAATTGTTATTTTGTTTGAAAAGGAGTTCTTAGAACTCACCAGAGACAAGCTGACCAACAAGGTACAGCTCTAAGCCCTCTGTGTTATCTGTGAGGCACACAGCAATGGACTATTGGTTGCCTGAGAAGTCTCAGCAGGCTGACATAGAATCAGATATGCCTTTGGAGGTTTCCCTCTTGTCATTGCTTTGGGCGTGTTGAGCGGTGCCTCTTCCTCAACAGAGGGCAGCTCACCTCTGATTCGGGATTACTCAAGATCTTCCTGATGGCTTCTGTAGCACAGCACTCGCTACTCTGTACTAGATGGAATGACCCTCTAGCCCCTTGGAGGCAGCACCAGAACAGAGAATTTAATATTTTCCTCACTGATCCTTAAAAACATTCTGTCCCTTTGCTTTGCATCCTAGGTTATTAATACTTCTGTTTCTGAGGACTATTAAAGAAAATAGTTACATGCAAGCAATTTCATTTTTTTCCTTGTTTCAAAACTCATAAAAGTCAGATTAATTGCAAATCGAGTCTCTGGATTCATAACTATCTCATGTTAGCCAAATGTGTCCTTAGAAAGAATGTGAATTGCACATTAATTAAAAATATGAAGATAGGGTTTGGTATGTGGTTTGTATTGCTGAAAGTCATCTTCATGACCCTTTCAAAACACCATCACTTTAGTCACCAACATGTGACTAAATGCACAGAATGAACACTTACTAATACTTTAAACAGAATATCTGAGTCTATCTCATACTGACACATGATTTTAATTACTTTGCTGTTATAGCAATTTTAGTTTGTTTTATAAAGCCAGTTGGATATATAATCTCTTCTTTTAATTACTGGAACATGAAGAAGTCTGGAAAATTAATGGAAACACATCAAATAGCACTGTTCTCATAAAACTGGACAGAGTAATAAAAATGGCAATACCAAATACTTTTATAGACATTTTTTCAATGTCAAAAATAAAAAGATACTTTAAGAAAGGGGAAAACCGTAAATGAAGAAAAGTAGTTCAAATGGGTTCTGTCCATGTAGTGGAGCATGATTTATTTGATTGCCTTTTATGTATGTCTGCTGTTCAAATGGTTTGTTCTGTGTTCCCTCTGCTCCCCTCCCTCGATGGTTTGCTCCTAGAACCCCCTCAGTGGCAGTTGTCAGTCCTTTCCCTCCCTCTCTGCAGCCTCTCTGTCATCCTGGCCCCGCCTCAGCACCAGAAACTTCTGTGAGGGGCGTCCAGCGATAGGCTGGGCCCAGAGGCGGTTCCTTCTGCCCTCCTGTGATTGGTCCCTGCATGTGTCAGTTACCTGTCTAACCACACCCAGCCTGAACCCCATTGGTTGTTCCCTTCTCATCACTCACGGTACCGCCCCCTTGGATTGGGCTCAGTCAGAGCAGGCCTTGGATGGTGAGGAGGCTCCTCTTGGTCCTCCAATTAACTTCTTGGATTTACTCTGCTGACTTCTCCCTTCATTCCTCTGCCGTTGGCTGCCCCTGTCATTCCTGCCTTCAGCTCCTTGTGGGAGCCCAGACCCACAGGATTGGCTCAGCCTGCGTGTCTCAGTGCCCTTACCTACAGCTGGCCCCGGTGTCTGAGCTAGTCCGGGCAGGCTTGGGACTTTGTCCTGAGAGGCACCGCGAAATGTCCACTGGAATTTGACTCAGAAGACTGCTGCTCTAAGGATTGCATTTTGAAGATGTGGCACAGGGAGTTACTCTTATGAGGCACGTCCACATCACAAAATGAGGTATGTGGGACATTGTGGTCAGACTTCTGAGGTAGTTTTAGCTACAGTGGTATACATGCATAATATGTTCTGAGCAGTACTGTTCAGAGAAGCTGTTTGGGACAACAGCACAGCAGGACTACATTGGCGTGATGCTGGGCTTGAGCTGGCAAGTCCTGACCCTCAGCAAGCCCCAGCAGTGCCAGCTCAGCGCTGCTTCAGCAGGATTGCCAGTGCTCCACCCTGCAGCCATGCCCCATTCAATGCCACACTCTTCCACTTTGGCAGGCACTTTTAAAGACTGACTCCTACTAAAAAGATAATAACTTTTGAAATTAACTTAAAGACTTCTGCATGATTTACTGAGCTATCTCAATTTAATGCAGCACTTCAATGTGGGTGACAAAGAATTGGCTGTAATAGGTTCAGAGAGGTTACCAGGTCCCATCAGGCACCAAAAGTGTTTGCACCCAGAGGAGCCACAGAATTTCAGTTGCGGATGTGGTAAAATGTCTCTGTCTTTGTACCTTTCCTGCTAAAGGTGCCCAGATAAGGGCCATAATGCATCTAACCAAGCATGCTGCTTGCAATTCGCAGGTAGCATCAGGGAAAGCACTCTCCCTTTCTGGAGGTGTGGAAGGTGTTTGAAGGGGATAACCTGTCGATATTCTGTAGGCTTTCATATCAGGGAAATTGCATGCTAGCATCCAAAGCATTTTTTCACTTGAGAGAGAGAAAGAAATCCAGTCTTCATACTTTCTGCCTATTAAACTTCTCTTACAAATTTCTGTATCATAAACCCCCTTGTTTTTTAGAAAAGCATAAGATAAAAGGATCCATTTGGGACATATTACTTTCAGATAAGTATCTACCTTATCAGTTTGTATAGAATATTCTGACTTTACTTAAAAAAGGATGAATATCTTAGGAGAATTTTGCATTGTGTGAGTACAGATGAAATCAAACAACTTTAAGCAGATACTGAGCATGGATTGTCCTTCTAGATAAACCTAGAAATATCCCAACAACCTAAAAGAACTGTTCAGAACTTCCGCCTTGTTATTGGACCAATACTTTCCAATGAGACACAAAGCTTCTGATGCATGTTTAAGCTTTGCTGTTCAAACCATTTGTTTTTCAAGATCACAGCAAAACCTCTGTAGTATCATACACTTGTTTTTTATGAACTGGCAAACATCTTTTGAGACCTCTGAGGTTGACTGGGGGGCAGTGTTGTTGAAGACATTGCAGACACATCTTCGTATCACTTGAGTGAAAAAATTCTGTTCCACGCAAAATTAAACAAAACGCAAAAACATCACCTCCCACAAACACCCTTGAAAATTCCCAGTTTACCAACTGTGCCAGAAAATATTTCTGCATAGTTTGTTGGGATTTGAACCACCCACCTTTATCTAATTTAAAAGAACATGAAATCACAAGGAAGAAAAGATGATCACAGCTAAGGTATTGGCAAGAAATAGAGAGAGGGAAAGGAGTAATGAATTGTCACTTTAGTCAAAGTAGTTGGGCTGAGGCCCACTGAAGCAGATGTGGCACTGGACTGTCAGATGTGAAACTGCAGAGCTGCAGAGAGCAGTCACAGAGCCAAGTGACTGCTCTTGCTCTTCTACTGAGCCTCTCAACCAGGTCACAAGTATTTTCCTGGTTTGTTTCAGAGGACATTGCCATTAAATTATTCTCTGCAATGATTTCAACTTTGTTCTCACAGGCACAGTAAAGTAAAATATTCTATTCTCATATTCTGTGCATTTTCCTTCTGTCTTTTCTTAGACCTCATTTCAGTGTGCAGAGTTCTCCAAGTTTAAACTTTCAGGGTACACTTCTAGACACAAAAGATTTTTCAGTACCAAAATCTCTTTCTCACGGTTGAAGCATTAGACAGTCAGGCTTCTAAGCCAAACTCTGTCAGGCAACTCACTTCAGTGCTTCTCCTTAAGTCAATTTTGTTTAATTCAGACACTTGTCATGATGATTAACCACTAAGTAACAGTTAAATCTGCAGTCTCCAGGTGCTATTTTCAGAAAAAAAAAGTAGATACAATAATGGCAAAAATACAGGATAAGATCTGGAACGAGTGCTTGTTCTGTTAATTACTTTCACAAGACTCCTACACAATAAATTCTTGGTATGTGGTCCTCTTTAGCACGTCATTCAGTAGCCTTTAAGAATTGCCCGATAATCAGGAAATGTAAAAATTGAAAGCTAATGCCATCTATTTTAACACTGCAAACTAACACCTGATTTACGATGGGATTAACAAAATCTGTCATATCCAGAGGAATCAGAGGGGACCAGACCAGCCCCACCAACCACAAAGAGTTGTTGGAGGAGCAACAGAGCAGTAACAGAGCACTACTGATCTCACCCCACATGAATCCTGCAGGAGGAATGGAGATATGCTTCCACTGCCAATCCCTGCAGTGCAGTCAGCACAGGGAATGCCCAGTGGAGACCAGTTACAAACAGGGCAAACAAACCAGAAGCTGATACCCAAGAGAGAAGGAGCAGCAGGCACTTTCAGTCTGCATTGAGGGGAAGTTGGTGACAGTCACCAACACCTGAGGCAACACTTGGGGCACTTGGCGTTTAAGCATTTGAAATGTTGATATTCACCTGTTTCTAGTATTTTCTACAAGGACAATTCAGTGATTGGGAAACTTCTACATTATTAATATGAAACTGGTGATTATTTAAATTAAGTAATTGGGTAGGTTTGTGGAACGGAGAGGAATGAGAGGAAAGGGGAATGTCATGAACCATGCTGATACACTTTGGTAAATATGAATGGTAAATATTAAGTTTCCCTTTATAAAAAAACATACGTTTTTTTCATATTTGCAGACATTTAGAAACATAGGCTGAATAGAATCAGCCTAAGTGCCGTGGAGCACAAAAAGAATTTAAATTACTAATGGATTAGCTAGACAGGACTTTTTTTCTGCTCAGAGAAAAGATGTACTTTTTTTTTCTAGCTGGCCATCTGACCTTTGAAAATTCCTCTTGATGAATTGCATAAAAGTGTTTTAACTTAATCTCTGAAAAACAAGCTAGAGTCTCAATGCACTTTTTGCTAAGTAACTATCTGAAATGAAGTGAACTGACAAAGGCTGTGTCCTGGTCCCTGCTTTTATAAACCCTTACGCTGAGTATTTATTTACTCACTCAATCAATTTCGTTTTCTTTGTGACTATGAGAGACTATGAGTCACTGTTAATAAATCCAAAAGTTAATCCTGTTCAGAACATCTTTGTTCTTGCAAAGAATAAACTTGGTAGTCACATACAGGGGATGTGTCCCAAAGGCCTTATATCTCTGGTACTGAAAAGAGAATTCAGGTTAAAGTAAAATACTTTCAAATCAAATAGCCTGGAGTTACGCACAATAAAGGGGGATTTTTTTAATTGATAAGACTTGTGCAAAAGCAAGTCCTCAAGTTACTAGGGAGTCAGGAGGTTGCCATGTGGTTGATCTGTTCTCTTAAGTTCACCAGCCCTTTCCCCTCTCCTCAGTCCTTGGTCTACCCTTGTAAATATCTGAGGGGGTTGGGACATATATGGCTTCACTCCTTCTGCTTCTCTGATCCTCTCTGTTCCAGATACTGCTTCAATTACAATATTGCAGTGTGTCCCAGGGTGACTTTATGATGCTTGTATCCCCAACTGTCTATTCTGTTTATGCTGGACATTAAGACTGGTTAAGAGCAAAGAGAGGGAAAAGAAGCAAGCAGTTTGTTTTCAGAAACTGCCCTTGCTCCTATGCAGGCAGCGGGAGAGAGCTCTCCTTTGTTTCTGGTTAGGTTTTTTTAGCTAGCAGAGGCAGAGAAGTTCCCTGGACTGTGGCTTTTCTTTTTCTTGGAATTGATCAGCCTGCTTTGGACTGAAAACCCATAAAAACACCAGGAGCTCACTCCTGTGTCCCACCAGGGCCTGGGACGCAGCATTCCAGTGCAGGAGGGACTGATGGGAGACTGAGTGAGCTGAGCTACACCTCCTAGCAAGGACTTTCTGAATTTCCCATCTCTTCAGAACACCGAGAGGTTTTATTGTGTAATATTACTCATTTTTTTCTATGCTTGTTAAATAAAATTTTTTTTTCCACTTTTCTCCAAGGAAATCTTTTCCTGAACCAGTAGAGGGAGGGGCCACTTGAATCTGCTTTCTAGAGGGACCCCTTTGGAAGTTTCCTCCCAAATTTGCCCTAAACCAGGACACAGTATTTAAAATTTTCTGGTATTCTTTGCTGTTGCACAGTCCAGACTCATACAAATTATTTGGTGTTTTTGTGCTTGGGTGTCAAATACTGTGTGTTCTCAGAGCATGCGTATTTACAGAGAAGGCACATTACAAACAGAAAACAGTCCTGGCTGTTGTATTTTGGACAGAATCAGCAATGTCCTCTGTAACATCAGAATGGAAGGAAGCAGGATTGCTGTGTTCAGTCCATACCCTCAGCCCGAGGAATTCAAATCCACACCACTTGGCAGGACAAAGCTTTTACCCTCAGAGAGGGAGCCATCTCTGTCTGTGGCTGAAGAGAAAGGAACCCAAGATCAACCAAGCACAAGAAATCAGAGGTGCAGATACACAAGGAAGTGCTATACGATGGAAAACACTTGTCAGTGCAATTCTGGGCAGAGGAGGAGACCTCCAGGGTTCTGCTGTGAGCTTCTGGAACCCCTGTACAGCTCAGGTGAAACGTGGTCCTGGCTGATGCTCACCCCTGCTCCATCAGCATGCTCTGAGCAGCAAGAGCAGCATCTCCTTGTCGTGCACATGCTGACACACATGGCCTGGGTGGGAATCCACAGTGACATAACAGAGGCAGATAATGGCAACCCAAAGCCTGCCATTTCCAGCACTGCTCAAGCAGAAGGACAAGAGTCTAGTTCCCCCATACAGACCTGGAAAATTAAACTGTGTCACCCTACCAGGTGAAGTAGAGAGAAACTTCAGCAAGAAATAACAAAAGAAGACTGCCTTTTGCTGTCCTTTCCTTGCCTCCATAACCCAGAAAGGTTTTGAGATAAAAACTTATTTCCAGGAACAATTATTTCTAAGGACAGAGGTCTCTCACAGGACAGCTATATTGAGCACCTCTAGGCGGAGAAAGGAAGAGATTTCAGACATTGCTGTATTCATGTTTCTTGTCTTGAAAGCTCTAGAAGTTGTTTTGGATGTTAGTTTAAGGCGCCTTTCAGTTCTCCTGGACAACGGCAAGGGACAGAGCTGAGGTTTTTTTAATTTAATTTTTTTTTACAAAGAGAGGGGGAAGTGTGTGCATGGGCACAGATGTGTGAAGAAGGGGAAAGAGTTTAAGGAATCTGATTGAGCTGGGGAGACACCAAGACCACATATGGGAACACGATTAGCAGAGATACCAGAAAGAACAGTCTGATTTCCCTAAGTCAGCTCAAACCCCTCTGCTTTTTCACAGAGCAGAAAAAATCAGTTTCAGGAGACCCAGGCAAAAGGGGATTTGGTATTAAAAAAGCAAAATACAAACCCTTCATTTATAGTAAGAAGATAAAATATAAAGGTAGATTTTATCTAAATAATACAGATTTCTTTATTAGTTAATAGAAAAGCAGAGTGAATTGAAGAAGAGCCATTGAAGCAGCATTAGCCTGGTGCATAGCCATTCTTAAAATATTGTTAATTATTGTTAATTGTTTGTTAAATTTTGTTAATTATTGTTACTACAATATTGTTGGATTTCTGTTAGATGAATGCATTCACTCCCAGATAAACAAAGAATTTTATTTACTGGGTTACGTCTCAGATATTTAAAAAAAGGAAAAACCTGTCAGAGCTTTATTTTTTCTTGATTTTACCCTTGCCAAGAATACACAACCAGAGTGCTAGGAGGCAAGCAATGTCCTACCTTGTAAGTTGGATGTAAACAGAAAAGTAATCAGATTTACCCGTCTTTAAAAGTATGTGCTGTATAATGAACATATTTGAAATGAAAACTATTATTGCTTCAGATGTTTACATCCCCTTATTGTTCCAAGCATTACAGAGTACACAAGGCAATCACATGTAATTGGTATAAATCAAACATTGTGAACTGCCTGGAGCCTAAATTGAGAAAATGGAAAACAAGACCAAAGACCTATAAAATGTTAATGTTTTCTTGAATAGAATGCTGAATGTATATTGTATTCTTCAGTTTTAATTCCAAAACTTATTAAATCTTTCTTCCCTGCTGGCTGGCTATTATTATCCCAGATCCAAATACATACAACATGACTTAAAATTTCCTTTCAGAATTTTATGGTGTATTCCTATGGGCTGAAATGTATCAAGTATTTATGTGTGTAGTGTTCATAGCTAGGTGTTAACTTTTAGTTATTAAGTATTAAGTTATTAATATTAAGTTATTAATATTTAGTTATTAGGTTTAATTATTTAGTGGTAAGGGTGGAGCATAGATATAATTCATAAATCTAAAGCCATCTGTACTGAAGAGCCACATCTTTTTTTGCTGTCAGGCAGAACTTCATATTTATTTCAAAGAATCAATTTCCTGCCACCGTTATATTTTTCTACAAAAAGAATGAGCCCTTGTTATTAATAATCTGATCTAATAAGAGGAATATTAGAAAACCTTTATGCAGTTTTTTTTTGTTTTGTTACAGCTTACATTCTATTGGTTGTTTCATTTAAAGATTAAAATCAGCATTTTCCCAATTATTCTTGAATACCATTTTTCCAGCTGAATATACAACACAGTTAGCACACAAAACTGACAGGACAGCGGCTAGACATAGGATTTGGAGGAATGGGTAAAAGGAAATAACATATAAGCAGGCACATCCTACAGATATTTCATCTGATCTATTTCAGTGATGACAGTTTCAGGGTTTGTGACATCCTCAGTCAGTCCCAACTTGGCCAAGGAACACTTCTTTGCTGTTTAATATATTTTGTGGAGTATGACAAGGGAAACTGAACACTCTGCTGTGTCCAGACTGGGAAGCTCTCTCAAACTCTTGTTTCCAAGGGGTATCAGACGACACTCACTGTTACTGTACTTAGAGACAAGTTCCACATTATGTGTAATGAGCTGGGTCTGAAGATACCATGGCTGGTATCTTGTAGAGCTTTGAACATCCATTGGTTTCATTTGCAGATTTAGTTGTATCCCTTGCACAGGACTGAATAACATAGTTATTTTCTTTCGGAAAATTTGAGGTTTTAGCAAGGAAAAGCATTAAGTCACATACTCTCTACCAGTATAGCAAGATTAGTGTACATTGTCATTTCCTGCATTAAATGGGCACAGAAATCCATTCCTGAGAGGGCAGTGACTCCTATTCTCAGCAACAAGGAGCTTGATTAACAGCGCATATGCTGTAATTTAAAAAAAATCTCTACGGAGAGTCAATAGATTTTTATATTGTAATCTGATTAAACATTATATCATTTCTATGGATTCCAAATACTATTTAGAGATGGATGGGAAAATCAGTTTCATTTGGAAAGTGATAAGATTGTTTTATGGCGTTATCTTTTGTTAACCATTAAACTTTAATAAAGATACCATAAAGATACCCTTGTCCCTCTACTATTTGCAATTGATAGTGGCTGTGCAGAATACAATGGAGTAGGAAATATTATTTGAAGTAAGGTATGCATTAAGTCCATGCATAAGTGAGTACTAATCCTGCTTAGTGTGTCTCTCTTAACACTGCTGTAGAGGCAGTATTTGATAATATAGTTCCAAAAATGAACCTGGTTCCTTGAAGATAACTTGAGAATCTTTTAATCATAATACCATTTAGTCTGCGAGCAATGAAATCTCAGTTTTGCAACCATGGCAGCACAAAACCAAAGCTCCCAAATCCTTTCCAATAGTGGTAGACCTGAACGTCGTTGTGATCCACACAGATGAGATTTTCCCCTGTATCATTCGTGGACTCATCCTCCAGGAACCTCCAAAAATGAACCTACCAAACTGGACCAAATCCCACAAGATTCTGTTTCTTGCCTTTGAAAACTAATCTTGGTTGCAGAGGAGTCCTTTTGTTCAGTGAGTGACTGTATAAAAAAAACACAGATGTGGCAGAACCCTTTTCATTCCCTCATGTTCATGGCAAGGCAAAACATACACTCCTGTTCTCCTCCTACACTACATTAACACATGGTCAGCTCCTCTCTGCTGAAAGTATCAAACTTTGAAAAGCAAAATTAAATTTAAAAAACCCCAACAAAATAACAAAAAACCCCAACAATCCCCAGAAAACAAAATAAAACAAACAAACAATTCCCAACAAAACCAACCCCCCCAAACAAACAAAGAAACAAAACAAAAAACAAACAAACAAAACACCAAAAAAGGGCATTGTTTCAGACCAGTATGTTTTTCTTATGACAAAGGTTTTCTTCATGTGAAATGGTACCCTAGCTTTCAGTTTCTGATTTAGCAAACACAGTAAAAAGTATCTACTGTTTTTGTTAATAATAGTTCTGCATTTTTTTCTTTGCATACTGATTGTTGTAAATCTTGTCTTTAAATAATTTGTCCACAAGTGAGAGCTCTATGCTGTGAGATGTATAATAATATGTAATAATAATGCAAGTCTTGATTAGAGTAAATTCTTTTTAATTTATGGAGGTGTGTGTATGTTTGGATTGGAGATTACATATCCCAAGCTTAATATCCAAATACCCAAAAGGAATGTTTGAAATAGTGTATGTTAACTCTGTATAGGTAATTCCTGCCTTGCAATCTAGTTTTGCTCAATACTGATAAGCCTTTTGCTTTTGCCATCCAAACAGATACAGATGGTGTTCCTTTTGACCCCTAAGCCCTAACAGAGAAATGGGTCTTCTCCAGGTTATTTCCATCCCCTAGATGAGCCTGAAAGGGGTCTGTTATTTCTTTGGTTGGTTTGATTTACTTACAAAGAATACACAGCATATCTTCATTCCCAAACCAGTGCTGGTTTCTCTCTACGGAGCTTTCTGAAAGACAGAAATCTGAGGCTTCCCTTGGACTCTGTGCAAAACCCCATCAGTAATACTTAATTTTTCACACAGATATTGCAATCAATGCTTTACCCAGCCCTGCTTTCACAATATCTGTCACTGTCACACAGCTCTATACATGAAGATCACTTCAAGAGTATCCCTTTTTCTCTCCTCAATTTAATTCTCACTATGTTCTTTCTACATGGCTTAGGCTGGGATCACTATTGCATATTCTAGCTATTATGAAATAGAGAAGACTTTTCCTCTCTATAGAAGGCAATTAGCTCAGCATATATATTGCACAAGAGGAAAAGCTTCATTAACAGAGACCATCATCTGGAAAAAGTAATTGAGTTGAGCCAGTAAGGGCAGAATCACAAGGTTCAGAGGCCAGAGACAAAGCTTAAGCTGGTTTTGACACTAGTTGTTTCCTATGAATTTCCCAGCTTACTACTTTCAGAATTGAACAGGGTAGATAAGAGGATACATGGTGTTTAAAATTATTTGAGTTTTGCAATAGGATTTGCCAGTCTTCTTATAAGGGCAGTGGTTCTCTTTTGTATTAAGTAGAAGAAACCAAAGGGGAAAAAAAGAAGCCAATTACACTGGAAGTAATGCTGAAATTTGGTTTAATTTAACCCTAATAGTTTTCTCTTATGAAGGCCAGAATGTGTCATTATAAACTGACACAAAAATACTATTTTTTCCAAAATTTGTGGATTTCTGGACAGACATAAGATTTAAAGTGCTGGCATGTTGGAGATATATTGAATTATTTATAACAATGATTTGAAATGAACAGTTTTACACTACATATATAATACAGATATTCAGTGAAACAAAGGCAAAAAATGTAAATGCTAATAGAAAGGTTCACAAGACAAAAGTAACTGAATTTTATTTGAGTGCAACACCTCCCAAAGTTTTGCATTAATGGACAACAGTAAACATTTGTTAAACTGTTTCCAGTATCAGTATCTGTGTTTAAGGAAGTTACAGGAAGCATCTGATAGTGGCTTCCTGTGGTGAAGGCAGGAGCAAAGCACTGGAGGAACTATGGCTCCAAGGCTCCAGCTCAGGAACATCTGACCTCTGAAAATGAGTGATGTTACATCAAGGTGTCCTATTCTGAGCCTGAAAGTCTAAACTTTAAAAGGTGGAAGAAAGGGAAAGAGACAAATATGTTCTGGCTTAAGCTGTTTGTTGCTGGAGTACCCAGCTCCAGCCCTGTAAGTCACAAGTGGCAAGGCTGTGGACCATGCAAACACATCCTAAAACCAAGCTTCTGTCAAAACCACCAATGAGCCAAACCACAGACATGCTTACATTTCAGGTTCTGTGCCTTGAAAGCACAGATGTTATGAATTGCTTCTTGAAGCTTAGTGGTGCAGGTCTTTTCTGGCCATCTTCTGTCCACCTGTACACCAATTATCTGTTTTGATCTGGCTGCAAGCTCTTTGGATTTTGAGAAGAATTTTCTGTGCAGAGAAATCTGTTGTTGCTGTAGCGACCAAATTAAGTCCTCATCAGTGGGCCTTTCTCAAAGCTGTAATTTTTTTTTTTAGTTACCAAACTCTTTAGCATTGCAGGGGGGGAAGCACTAGAGTCCAAAAAATACCAAGAAAGCTTACAGAAAACAGAAAAGAATTAGAAACAAAATAGAGTTTCTTAGTTATCTACTTTGCTTCCCCATTTTCTCCAAAATTTCTCCCTTTTTCTCTCCTCTACACCCAGAACAAAAAGTGAGTGATTTATGAACAGGTGAAGAGGGTCAGCAGATCTGCAAACAAGCAAACACTGGAGAAGGGATCTGGATGGACTGTAAAATATACAGCAAGCAATAGGTGAGTGTTCTTGGCTGTGCATTTGTTCTACTAATTTTTTAAGGAAAAGTCAATGAGCCTAGCCACAAAATTCCCTCACTATATTCACTGTTGGGAAGGTTGGGAGTGATATTCAAGAGAAGGCCAGTTATTACGGCTTGGAGAAAGCTGATAAGGATTTTTGATTTCAGTGGTTTCCTCCCATGTGTATTCCATTACCTCAGAAGTCATCCCTACTGCACCGTTAAGTTTGTCTGGAAAACACTGCACATTGGCAACACAGTGGCTCCACTTGGGTGCCTTTACCCAGGTTTTTATGTGTTAATTTAGGATTTGGATGGTTGGAGGTAGGTAAAAATTGACTATCTGTAATAATACACAGGAAGAATACTGTAAAGCCTATCAAACATTCTGTAACAAGTCATCACAGAATGGTTCAAACAATTGCAGTAATGAAGGAGCAAGAAGCTCAGAATTTCCTAAATTAATGCAGGGGTCACCAGCCCTAAGGGATGTTTTCGGGTTTAGACAACAGATCATGTATCAATTTTCTGTATGTACATATGTGTCACTGCAGAAAAGCGATGACATCAAGAGCAAGAAGCAGCACTGAATTCTCCAGTTTATGTACTAAAGCTGAGAAATGGGTGTTAAACTCACAAAATTTCCTGGGTAAATCTACAGCTAAGGCACATATCCAGTCAAACAAATGAGGGAGGTTTGACAGAAATTCTGGATGGCACCATGTCCTTCTCATAAAATGTTTCAACACATTTCAAAACAAAAAATGTGAGCCAAAAAAGTAAGTCCCCATCTGGTATTTACTTCTGCAGAAGAACTGCTTGCCAGAGAAGCAAGTTCTGCTCTGCATGATCTAAGGCACATAACAACCTAGAAAACCTTGACACCCTCCCCATCCCTCCTTTTGCTCAACTAGACCTCTAAGGTAACATGGTACATAATGACTGTCAAAGATGCAAAAACAATGTTAGTAAACACAACCCAGAGCACACAGCTCTCACAAAGAGAATTAAAGAGTTGTCAGTAAGCAACCAGATCTGCCAAAGTACCTTCCCATTCATGCCTGCAAAAAACCCCATCTCCAAGCACATAAATAATTTGATTATACCAAATCAGCTATTCCACTGTGCTTTGACATCTGGAGTTCCATTAGCAAAAAGGACACTTGCTTGTCTGGTTTCTCTCAGTTCATTTCCACATCTCCTGTGCTGCATGATGCTTGTTTTCTCTCCACAATTCTATCTGCCCCTTCTGACAGGTCTTTGATTTGCTGTCAGGTTATTATCTGAAAGGGCGCTGTACATGCTGCCCTTCATTGAAAACACTCCTAGCACAGACACTGAAACTAGCACTGCACACATTTATTTCCAAGGCATGCTGGTGCCTCTTCCAACCTCTGCTTTCCCACACAAATTCCATTTTGCAGCTCCAGTACCCAAAGGAGTCCTGACTCTAGTTAACCAGCATTTTCCATGCTACTGTGCTCTCTTTGGATCACTTTGGAATCATCTCTGCGACTTTCATTCCTTGCTGAAGTGACTGAAAATGGGGGTGTAGATGTCCTCTCCTCTTGTGAACAAACACTGCTGTGAATAACATAACATACACAAAATCTGCAGCAGTGAGCAGCACCAGAGTGGGTGGGATGGGGAACATTCCTCAATGTTCCCAAAGGTAATCGAGCCTTGGGATATCCATCAGCTTGCTCCGTGATGTGAATCTCTCGAGACTCAGAGAGAAGGGAAACATCTCCCACTGAATTAAGGTAGCCAAACCCCCAACCCTGTCATGGAAGTACAAACTAGGTGGTATGGGTCTTCCTCATTCCTGATACTTTATAGAGCCTGTGTTTTAACATGCAAACCACTCACTGTCCTTCAAGCCTACTTCAAATTTTTCATCACTATATGAAAGTTCATACTGTGATTTTTCTGGCTTAAAAATAACACATTGATGCACAAAGCAGTGAAAACTAACATTTCAGGTATGTGATCTATTACATACCATGCTCAGCATATTTTCCAAAAAGCAGGTTACCTTCTTGTTTTCACAAGTACCAAATCAGCTACATAAGATGAATAAAAAAGGTATTTTTTTTGTTTCTTTCCACTCCTAAATATGCAAGAAAAAAGAGTTGAAACAGAGTAAATAACAAAGACAGGTATTGATGAATTCGGCCACTGCAATTTGAGTTTATAAACTGGTGTGACTTTTCAAACTGATGTGATGTTCTTGAAACAGGGACTGTAATTGTCTTCTGTCAACACATTCAGACTTCACAAGGGAGGGAGAGCAGGGCCTCATGTCTAATTTGAAATACTTGAAACCCATCCACTTTGGCTGATGATGTCTAAAAACATATGTTCAGTACATTCTGTAATAACATGAAAACATCTAAATAATGGAGTTAGAGTATATTTTCAGGGCATTTGTCTGTCTTCCCTTTCTCTCTGTCTGGCTGATTTGTCTTTTTCTTGCAGGTTTTTGTCTAGGTCTGCCTTGTACTCCACTTATATCAGATCTCAGATTTGTTGTTTTATTCAGAAATATACAAAGAATTGTCATATATAATTTGTGGTGCATATTTAATTCTGTTAGAGACTGAAATAATGATAGAAAGCATATGAAAAGCTTTTGACCTTTATGATTAAAAAACCAAAATGACAGATTAGTTTTGATTAAGTGAAAACCATCATAAAGCCATCAGTTATATGTTCAAGTGCAGAAAGCTCCCCCCATTAAAAGAAAAAAGCGTTGCAGTTGAGACAAACTCAGGAGACCTTGGCTCCATTTTCAGTATTAGCACAGTATTCCTGTTGGATTACTGTACCAGGCACTTGGGATAACTCTCAGAAGTAATTTGCCTTTTGCAGTGTCTAGGGTCATGCATCAGTGTCAAGGTTAGAACTAAGATTTCTTGTGCACAATCTGAATAAGATGTCTAAGGAAAGGATATCCATGATCAGGGAGAAATAAAGCATAGAAAGCACTTGAGCACATCCTAAACATGCCAATTTAGATGCAGAGTGTCTTCTCTGTCACCTATAAAAGGTAGCTGAGCTGCCAGAAAAGCAGATGATCATCAAACCTAAGCAAGTTGTGTGAGGCTGGAGGCATTTCCTTCAGACACTCATGATATGTTGGTACCTGTAGTACAAAAGCCTTGTTTGACTCCCGATTTGAGAAGTTTAATATGCAAAAAAATCTGAGGGCTGGCTCAAAACATCATAAAATTAATGAAATCTTGCCACAGTTCACTTCAGTGAACATTTTATTGATAATGTAACTGTTAAGAGCAGTAAGTCTCCCAATACTTATTGAAGTAATACTTCCCAAAGGCTCTCAAGAAAAATGGAGGTTTCCACACCTGGATCCATTCAGTACCTATAAAAACACCCTATGGGTCATATTAATCTAATTACAATAGGTGAGTGCCAAGCAACCTTTTCTGGTACTTAGATAAACAAGTAGTTCAGTTGCACTACTACATATGTTTGCATCATTGCTTGTTCTGATGATCAGCACCATCTCACCCTGAGCCTTTGTTTATTGAATCCAACAGTTAAATTCATACATAAAGATTGAAGTTACATGACCTCAAAGTCTTTTGAGGGACTGTGGTGAGCTTCAGTCAACTGGCAGGACCAGAAGCAGGAATACCATACCCAAGCTGTTTAGCCCACATGATAGAACTTTTCCTAACATCAAGGAACAGTAAGACAGCTTTTCTGGAAAAACAGACATGATTTTTCCCCTTTCACTGTTGAGTATTTGGGGAATTTCCTGAGGTTTATGACCCTTTAAGTATACTCATTCACACAATACTCAAGGAGCCATTAGCCAGTGTCTGTGAATTGAGATATGAATGTTACCAATTCCCATACCAGCTGTTATCTCTCTATTTGTTTTCTAGTAGAAATATTCTATTTTCTAGAAGAAAATACTCTCATATGCTCCTCAATCATATGCAAGCATTAGTTCTTTTTCTTTTTTAAAGAGCCTGTCAAGTTGATTTACTTTAGAGGTTGTCTAGTGAGTACTCAATTTAAAGTGTCAAATCCTTCTGTTCTATATAATCTTCCTTGAATTCCTTAGTATTCAAATTGATTTTGAACGGAATCTTCTAAAGTAGAACTTTTGTACCCAAAAAAACCTTTCCTTTACGTGCAGTGAATTTTTTCATTTGACATTTTAAACAACCATTTTTCTCAACCATTTTAAACCACCTTTTTTTGAAGCCATTCTGGTCAAAAAAGACTAAGTTGAGGGCAAGTTCCCTCATAATGAGAAATTTCTTGAAACACATTTCAGAGATGTTTTTCCAGTTAATCCACAAGCACGGATCATAAGATCAGCTTGCCTTGCAGACTGTGCCAGCTGATAAAGAAGGAAGGAGGGAAAGAAAATCATGGCATAATTGCCATATCCCAGGCTGAGTCTGCACATTAGTAGTTACAGAAGAGCTTACCTCTACATATGGTCTGGGATTCAAAGAGCTACAATGAGCATGGAGCTCACACAACTTGTTTGGTTAGAATAAATAACTGACCTTACTCCAAATTCCAGCGTTTTATTCACTCACAGCACTGATGACACCAAGGTACAGTACTACAAATTAAATATTAAATATAGCGAGGTGCAGCAGGGCAGACTGCTAAACAAGGCATAAAATTAGATACAAGAAGTAATCAGGTAAAATGCGTAACTTCAACTCATTAGAAGAGTTGCATTCCACAGCTATTTTATCCAGCAGAACTCAGAATAATTACCACTCCTGAAATGCCAGTGGTCATCCTCTACACTCAAGGGAAGTGTCAGCTCTTTCCTTTAATGTCTATCTGTGTAACTACCTCTAGATCTCTTCTAAATATTTTGCTCTGAAAAGCCTTTCATTTTAGATACAGATTTATTATCTTTTTTCTTTAGCATAAAAGTGAACCTTGGTAACTTCCCACATGCTTCCAAACCTTTGTATTTACATATACCTCCTCTGAAGATGAAGCATGTTATTAATAAAATCTCACAAACAATTCAGTTCCCCTATTTCTGTCTATTAAGCCCTTCACAAACATGTATGCTTCTAGAAACACATGGCTAAAACAAATATGATTGTTGTTTTTCTTTGCATAAATGTCCTGACAGAACTGTCTCCTTCCCCCCATGTACACTTCTAACATTGTAGTTTGCTGTTCTGAAAGTGTGTCCCCTTTGTTTGGGCCTAAAAAGCTTAATCATTGAGCTTGTGATTATTCCCAATCTCATCTTTCTGGTTTCTACTCACGCATCTTCTTGCAGTTGTCTTCTCTCACCTGTGGCTTTCATTCCCCTTCATTGTCTACGTGTGTGACAGTGAGACACAGATGTTTTTTTCTCCCTTTCATGGCTTTATCAAATTTCAGATAAGCACTCTTGAAATAAAAGCTTTTGATTCAGTGGCCCTGTAAATACTTTCCCTGACATCATTATATTTGGAGACAAGAAAAAGACATTACTGAAATTACTTAATATTTGCATAATATGAATTCACTGAGATGGATACATCCATGATACCCTTTACAGAGAATCTCAAGAACTAAGCTCAGGTATCTGTAAACATAGCAAGTCACACCTATCTACCTACATCATGTCCTGGAGAAGGGCCATGGTAATTTCGGTGTTAAGATCAATACAAAAACAAACTGTGCCCTGCTTGTTCTCTAAGTTTCTATTCAATACATCTCCAAAGGAAAGGATCAACCATGGTATTTTGCAGCTGCATCTCAAGGATTCTTTCAAATGGCTGGGGTCATTGCAGGTGGTTAAGTCAAAAGACAAGAGTTGTCTGCCACGGATTATTTCAACTATAAAAGCTTCAGTGCTTTTAAGAAAAGGTTAAATTACCTTTAAAATCTAGAAAAACAAAGCAATTATGAAACATATTTTGCCATTAATGTAATTACTTTCAGCCATATTTCCTGGACATTTTGTATTTCACTGAAAGAAGGATGAACCAGGTCAATTTCTTTATGTTCATGGTGAACTTGATAAACTCAGTAAATTACATGATAACCTTGATCTGATTGTACAAGAAGAGAAGTGAATCACAAGCTTTTATCTGGAACGGAAAAAACATTAAAACATTGACATTAATCATGATCATAGTAAGTAGTGTGGCCATTTTTTATTGCTGTTAGATTGTGCTCCAGTTATAGAGATGCATGCCGAGACATTGTTCACTGCAAACAACATCAAACAAGGACATTTTTCTATTGTTTCACTGTGTAAGGCAGCCACATCTTTCACCATATGGCAGTAGTACACCTCAGAACAGTGTGGCATGTGATGAGTTCCAGACAGATTGTATGCAAAATGTCCGGAGATTTTCATCATCCTCCAACTACCCACAAGCCATTTACTGCCTGGTTTTGTCTCTCAGGATCAGTAGTGAAGTAGCACAAATAGGTTGGTCAAGACCTCACAATCCACAGAGGATCTAGATAGCTATTGTACACATACCTAAGTCTTTTTCAAAACCAAGCCAACTCCTGCAATACAACATGTTTCTTCCTTCATTCCTTCCCAGATGGTCTTCAGCCCCTTAGCTGCTCCCTTACTTGGCCTCTGTCTCCCAAAGAGAGTTCATCTCAAACATGAGCTAAGCAGGGACACAGTTTAATAAGAGTCATCTATCAATGTACCCACTTGGCACAGTAAAACTGATTCCAGGTAACACCTTACTTTACTGTCTCCCATCAGTTTCCATTCACAGCAGCCAGTTCTACCTCATGCCTTTTAATTACAAAACATATCTCCTAGGTTATTTCTGAAGTTAAATGATCTGGCACCCATTGAAGGTGTCTCTAGAAATTCAGAGGCCCCATTTTTCTTGCCAATTTCTGACTTAAAATTTTTCATATTACCTCCTTTGCTGTTAAGCATTCTCTGTTGCCCTGCAAAACAGTCTACTTTCAAAATTAACCTAAATGAAGGAAAAATTGTTACCCTTCTCTTCCATGTCTCCTTCATTTTCTCCACCTGCTGATTCAGAAGTATTCAGACACCTTCCCAATTTTGCTTCTCAGTCTGCTCTAAGTACTAGAAAATGTATGTTTCTCCTGCATTTTGCCCTCCTGCCAGCAGCTTTTAGCACTTTGCCAACATGGAACACACAGATCTTACAACTGGCTTTATGTCTTCTGCATTCAGCACATTTCCTGCTTGGACAGTCTCCTCATCAACTTGCCACATTTTCTTCCATGGTATCATGGTGACCACATTCCTTTTAACAGCCATTTCCTGCTCCCAGCTTTTGAACAGCACTTCTCTTTCTGCTTCTTCTCAACACAAAGATTCTGTTCATAGCTGCCACCTTTTCCTGACCTCAGCATACCAGGAAAGCCACAGCCTTTGGAAAAAGTCAAGACCAAAACCATTGTCAGCAACTTACCACTCATTTGACCATTGCCACACCATCTGGCTCAGCTCCATCTTCAGATCATAGTCTGGCAGCCCTTATTTCACCCAGGTTCTTACAGAACCTGCCCTCCTCCTCTTAGAGCATGCATTGGTTAGATGGGGCAGCTGAACAGGACTGATGGAGCTTTTGGATCCTATGAAGCAGACACAGCAGACATAACTCTGTTACAGACAGGTAGACTGTAGATTGGTTAAGATGAGAATTATCAGCAAATATGCATAGTTTTATAGTTGTATCTTAAGAAATCAAATTCGTATAAATCAGAACCTTTTTAAAATTAAGTCCCTTTTTTTTCTAAAACTTCACTCATCTTTGAGTACAATGAAGCCTTCTGTTGGGGTATGTGAAAAAATGTCTTGGTTTTGGCTCCTGATCAGAAGCAGAACTTGAGATAACTTTTTTTCTCAAACTTTAAGTGATCTACAGCACAATTTTATTTTCTGATAGCCTGCTGGTGCTCTTGCAATAAAAATCTAGGTTATTTATTCATGTTATGAGAGCATCTTGCAGAGCCTAGTCACAAGATACCATTTTTCTGAAGCTGATGGATAAAGCCAGTAGAACATCCTATTCATTCTGAATGGAGAAGACAAAGTGCTAAATCTTTACAAATGCATTAGAGTTTATTTATATCTTTCTGTGACTCCTAATACATGCACTAGTGGTCACATCCTCAGTTACCTAAATCAACATGTTTCTGTTAGCTCCTCAGTTGGTCAGGCAGGTGGACACAGTTTATCTGGAGTCCTTAAAAAAAAATCTGTATTCAGACTATTTACTTGTATTTTTATTGACAGGACAGAAACAAAAAAAATTACCTGATAAACTGCTTTTACGTGTGGACAGAATGCTGAGATTGGCCAGCTCATTATACTACCCACCTACAGTCTGTCAGCTGCATTTGTTCCAAAATACATTGCACAGCCACCATCTGTCAATCATAAACTACATGGCCAAAGAGAAATTTATTTAGAAATACAGAAAAACAAAACTGCTCATGGAAATGCTAGCAACAGTTATTAGACATGTTGATCAGCATTATAAACAAATATTAATTGGTTTTTACTTGTTTGCTTTTTCTAAAAAAAATCTGCTCCACAACACATTTTAATAAGAAGTGAGGAATTCATTGATAACTTGGCATAAGAACCAGGTGCTCCTTTAGTCAATGAAGTCAGTAATTTCGATGTTTTATTTATTGCCTTACCAAAAAGCCCATTGTTTCAATAAATAATCTTTCTTTTCCATTTGATAATTAAAGCAGCTTAAAAGAGACAGTTTCAGGACTAAAGGTGTCCATTTTAGCTGCTGCCCATGTTCAGGGATGAGAACAGTGTACTGCCTATGGGCAACCAACGGGAACATTGAGCAATGAAGAGAAGCTAATACAGCTCCTATAATACAGATGCAATTAAGAAGATAGACTTTTTTAGTGTAACTCAATTTCAGAAAGATTTCAATATCTGGTTAAAAGTGAGTGTAACTGTACACACATAGAGTCTTCAAAGACAATGAATACCAATATAAGGATAATGCCTCCAGCCTGAAGAACCTCTTTGTTAACAAAAGCCAGAAAGCATCACCAGCCTTTTTATCACCCTTTCTGTCTGAGGTGTAGGAGAGGAGGAAAGCAGATGTGCCTCTCCTAACTCCTAATACCAGGAAGGTATTAATTCCATAAGTACCTACAGGAGTATCTAGCTACCAACTCTTCCATTTTGGCAGTATATTCTGCAGCGTAATTCTAATTCATACTTCAAAAACATTTCCATTTACCATGCTTCCAAACATGTTTGGTTTTGTTACCTTTTATTCCAATATGAGGCCCATTATTCATCAATGAGGAAAGACAGAGGAACATAATGCAATGGATGACATTCATAGGTGGTATAAACTGAGTTCTAACTATGCAACAAAATTGACAATTTCCCTAGCTTTAGTGGTCACAATATAAAAGGCATAGTTCGTACTCAGGTTTTTGGATTTTAAAAATATAAATGTACTAATTCAATAAAGAAGTAGTCAGTGTATCATATTCAGGTTATAGACTCCACATAGTACTTTACATTGCCATATGCATATTACTAAAAAGTGACATAAATCTTAATGAATCTGTCTTTATAGTGCTTGTTATAATAAGATTTTATTAATACCACGTAACAATGTATGTAATATACAACTACATAAAAACATCATAGGATAGTAATATGTACATTCAGTAGCCCACTATATTTACGTGTACTATACCATACCTCCTCAAGACAGCATAGCACACTTATGCAATGTAATTATATGCTACTATTTGGTAATATACTATTTATACAACCTTGCTCCTGCTAGCTGTAGCTGATGGTAGGGAAACAGAGTATAAAGTTTTCTGCTTTGGTTACAAAAATGTGTATCCCCACCAGCTGCTGTAGCTTGGTTGAAATTTCATCTGAAACCCTGAGTACTGTTTGTATTACATTTACTATTTTTCATACTACCAACAGTTGTGACAATAAATCAGAAGTATCGATTCACATTATTAATAGAATATTTTATTTTTCCTTTTTTTTGATAGCACAGCCTTTTTAGATCAATAAAAGCTGAAGATAAATGATGATAAATTCACAGCTTTTAAGTTTGCTTTAAATTCAACTTTATTTCACACATATTTATTGTGCTAGATCAGCAGAGCATGGAGAATAGGGGCCTCCTTCATGTGCAGTAGAATGGCTGTACTTTTCTGCAGTACAAATCACACCAATCTCAGATTCCTCACCAATCTGGCCAGTGAATGATAAATCTAAAAATTGAAAGTATCCTTTATTTTAACAGAGAAAAACAACTAACTCATGTTTTTCTAGTTTTCTGTCAATAAATAGAGCTTCCATTTGATCTCTCACAGAGAGATATACAAAGCTTAATCAATCTAGTCAATATTTGGTTCGTTCGAGTCTTTCCATACATTAGTACAGCCTTACCAGTTTTTTCAAACACTGGAATTTAGAGTTCATACTTGAGTCCTGAAATGATATGGAAAAAATACATTGGAGCCATCCATTTATAACCTAATATTTTTATGTTTAATCCTTTTTACTGTCAGCACAAGTAGCCTTAGCTTTCATGAAATGAAGTGGTTAGAGAATTAGATAATAATGTCTGCCTAAATATGCACTGATATTAACCTCTGCCCTGTCAATAAGACAGCATGGAGGCAGATTAGTTCTTACATTTAATTATCTTTTTATTTCACAGATATTTTTTCCTTTTTTTTCCTGCTTTTGCACCTCATTAGTCATGATCAAAGTGTATTCCTCTTAATAGTGCCTTAATGTGATGCTTTGATCACATTTCCTGACTAATTTGAAAGTCTGTTAACTGAATTACAGCATAGCCTAGTGCATTTGAAGTTTTTGGAACCATTTTCCTGGGGCCATTTTACTCTGACAAATTTTAGGTATTTAATTGAGGTTTCCAGAAGCATAGTTGCTCTGGACTTCTTATATAATTGACAGAATTAAGATATCTTCAGTGAAATGTGGATCAAGTTTCTCCAGAAGGTGATTTGAGCCTTCTATGGGTCAAATCTTTTTCAGATGTTTTCCACTGACTCAAAAGAGACTCTGTCAGTGAAGATCTGAATTTAGGGAAGATAGTCAAGTTCCTAGAAATAACTAGGAACTGTAGTCTGTTATGAATTTGCCAATGACCCTTATCCCTGTATTAGTCATGAAGGGCTATTTTAATTATTCTGTATATATATATAACATATGCATATAAACCAACAGAGAAATACACATGAAATATAAGAGCAGTCTCTATGGGCTCTAGAATAAACACCTTAGGCCTAGGTCACTGTTATATAACTTGCTCTTCCCTACACAATATATCCTACCCATTTCAATTATCTATATACTTGCTTTCTTGGAGGCCACCTTAATGTCGTCTTAAACCTTACTGGCAGAAATCTTCCATCCAAAGGAATGGATGCACTTCAAACTTCATCCTCAAAAATATACCCAAAGCAACATTACTCCATGTAAGTAGTTCCACTGCAAAATTATTTCTGCCTCTGAAAATTGTTTGGTGAGGGATTGGTCACATAGTCAGTGGGAATAGATGCAGCAAGGCCACATGATCACGTATCAGATGTTCAGAAATCACTAACTGCTTCAGTCAGTGGAATTAAAGATTTTTGGTAGGTAATGAGGAATCTCTGCAAGAAGAACTGTGTCAAAACCCTCATTAGTTAGTCTGGCTTATATAGCCCCTCTGTGAGAGCTCAGTGGAAAACAGTTCCTAAGAAATCCTACATGATTCCTCCCTACCCTGGAGCCACATTTTGAGAGATGACACTGGTCTCATTGCTGCCAATAGTCAAGGCACTGGGTATGGGGTGAATTAAGTTACAGTAGTCATTAAATTACAACACAGTAGCGGCAAAAATCTTTGAACTGTATCAGATTAACTTCTGTGCTGTAAAATGGTATCATTTTAAGGTTAATCCTATGGCACTGCTGCATGCAAAGCTGTACATACACTTCAGGAGACACAGCTCCATCCTGCGATGCAGGCAGAGCACAGGTAGCAGAGGATTGCTTTCTTTGAATCGGCATTTTCTTGTACCTAAACACCAGATTCTTGAGCATTCCCTGCTTACCTCATCTCAGAGGTGAACATCTCTGCAGGTGAACATGACTCGAAGCAGGGCTACCAGACTTGCTGAGAAGCTGTAAGAACAGAGGTGCGGGAGAAATAAATGAACAGTGGTGCTATGTGTCTTCTGACACAATGTGATCACTCAAACTAATAAATAATCAAAATAAAAACTAGCTAAAATATGAAGCTCAAAAATGGAGTTTGCCAATGGTTTTCCAGGGTTTGTTACTGGTGCTTCAGCAAGCTTTTTCCTCTAACTTTTGGAACGCTGTCCCCAACCTGCAGTTTTGTACTGTGCAGTGAGACTTCGTTCTCCCCTCAGGACAGTCTGTATTTCTTTCCTACTCAGTGAACACAGATTTATTGTTAATTTGTGTAGCTGCCCAGACACTCACAATTAGTACCTTTATTTCCTGCCATCTGTACTGGTCACATCTAATCACTGTAAAAGGTACAGAAAACTTTTCTGAAAAATCACTTGAGTTTTCAAAAATGCATTTTGACAATTTTATTTGGCTTTATAATTTGTTGTGTTCATTTGCCTACCCGTGGCAATGAATTCTAACTCTTATTACCATACAAACCCCAGCTGCCTCTTACTCAGCTGATATAAACTCCATATAAAAAAACATCAAGTCTTTATTGCTGTATAAAGGCAAAGGGTAGCATTTTTTAGAGTATTAGGACTTGGTCTAACTCTGTTGGTGTAAATAAAAGAAATCTATTTCACCCAAGACTCAAATACTGAGTCTTGCTCCTGATGATAGACTTGTTAGTCTTACTAGCTCTTCAAAATCTGGCTGTACTTTTTAAACCAGTTAGAGATAATACTAATTCAATTCCAAAGTGCCTTACATTTTTTTTAGTTAGTGTTTTTTTAATCCATATCAGGAAGAACTGAGAACTAACTTGTGTTATGGTTTCAAGCATCAAAGGAAAAAAAGCCGGTTTAGGGATTATTTCATTGGTTGATTCGATTATATTGGATTGAGGAAGGTAGAATCTCCAAAAATAAATTTTATTAAATCAATTGTCTTTGTGCTGACCTAGCCAGGATGTGGAAGCAGATGTGTTCCCCTTTCTTGGCACACCATCTTTGGCAGGCTGTGACATCGTGCTACGAGAAGGCAGGAGTCAGAGCAAGGGCAAACTGTCAGAAAACAGAGAAGGTGAAGAATTTTTGCAGTAGAGAAGCAAGAGGACTGCTGCAACGTCTTATGTCATGCTGGGTGCAGCGTGGGCTGGCTGGAATAGAGTTCAAAGGAGGATGTAGAGAAGCTGTCAGCTGCAGGAATCTTGCAGAAGGAGGAATTGAGAACTGCTTACAACGTGCTGTAGCTGGATGCTGGCTCATTCCCCTCTGTATAAGAAAGAAACTAAGGTAAGATAAAACCTCAAAGCTTGTAGGACACAGGGCTTGGTACTAGCCCAGGCTGTTAAAGAAATAATAAAACTAATGCTTTGGGCAGCAAGTTAACCCAGATGAAGAAATGAAACGGCCCTTATACAAATCTTTGTACTTAGCTGTGCTGCAGTTAAGCATTGCCACAAACACATGAGCATGTCTCAGTGTGTGTGTGTCAGTGTTGGGGGGAGAGTCTGTGTAATGTGCCACCAAGAAGACGAGAAAGTTAATCCTAGAAACCAGATCCTCAAAAGGAGTTGACAGGCACTTCTTCCAAAATGTCTTTACCCTGCACTGAAATTCCCTGAGACAGGGATTTCACTCCAAACTTTCATGGAGTCTCTGCATCAGCTACACACCCTGCTTTGTATCCAAGTAATCTTCCACCAGGAACAAGGAGCTGGAGCAATCCAGCACCTTTCTGCTCCACTGAATAACTCAGTTTGGCTGTGCCAATGGGAAGCTGTTGTCTAGTTCCAATCATGCTCCCAGGCTTAAATCTTCACTGGAATGAACAACAGCATACTTGTATAAAATTGTCCCAAAACATCCATTATTTCTTGAAAATAAACTTAGAATATATGAATTGTGCTGATTTCCCAGGAATAACTTTTCTTTTATTTTAACTTCGCTTAAACTTATATCTAAGGGAAAGAATAACATCAGATGAAGTAATTGTTACGCAAATCTATGTTAAATTCTGCATAGTTTTGATCAAAATATCCACTTCATCTCCACAGATTTAAAGAATCAACAAATTGATGTCCTAGTTCAGATCCATCAATTGTTCAATTCTTCATCTCTACAGACAGCAGAATTGGCATAACCTTTTGAAAAAAAATCTCTAAAATTTGAGAGGGGATAGAACAGGGATTTTATCTTACAAATAAATAAGTATGCAATTCAGTAAAATACTAAATCAAAACAGCAGGAGAAATGACTGTCTTTCATTAAGAAACTGAAAATGAGGTGAAATAATCTGAAGACTTAGATAATGAAATGACATAAATATCTGACAAAATTCAGAGGGCTCAGGTGTGCCTTGTACTGAACTTGCTGTTCCTAATACAGGAGATATCAGCTTTTATAAATATATTCAGTTTCACCAGCTTATGATCAGGTAAACAAACAAAAATAGCTCATTGATTTACAGACACATCAGGATTTTTAAAATGTGAAATCTGAGTAGCAGGGTGACAGAACTGTTTCTGCACTAGGTACCACATTAAGCATTTTTTTTTTCCTGCTAGTTTAATTATCTTTCTAAAGAAACAAATGGCATGTTTTGCAGGAGCACCTACTTTAATAAAATCTGACAAGACTAAAGATCACACACTTTCCTAAGTCTTTGGAAATTATGTGAAGAGTAACAGGTTTATCTGTATTTAATTGCTGAAGGGGAAGCCAGGATATATCTGGATAGGAGGCTAAAATGTTCCTCCCAGAGCACACTTGTCTGTAAGTCACTCCAGGCCATCACCCCTCAGGCAGACCCCTCATGTCAAAGGCATTTCACTGCACCCACACATGGGGCAGACCCTGCATGAGGGAGCTTTCCTGGTTGCCAAGGTGAGATGATAGAGTCCTTGCCAGCAGATAACAGCAGAACTGCAATGACTGGACTACCATCCTTTGGGAGCATGTGGAGCAGGGGGGAGGTACAGTGCTGCCTGCAAATCACCACCTGAAACAGAGACAAGAGTTCAACTGGTTCCCTTAGCAGAGAAACCTGGAAAGTTTAGGGATGGGACCATTCAAAGGCCTCTTCTGCCCTGAGCTATAAGAAGGACCAGAAATGTCTGCTTTTGTCACATGTGTCAGACTATGCACGTGGTCTGGGAATCTGCCACGCAGCAGAGTGGGAGAACTGTTTGTCAGATCCTCTCCTGGGAATTCTGTTGACCTAGTCAACGTTTTATATTAGTGGGAACTGGGGCTTTTGTTACAGAATAGAACAGAAAAGGTAACAGATACTGGTTCTTTCTGTCTGAGATGTTTACTTTATTAAGCTAAAATTTGCAATCAATTTTCACTATGACAAAGTTATAACTTTATCTGCTTTTCTGTAATAATTTTATATGCTCATCAGCCAGATGACCCATTTAGCATCATTGACATAACCAAACAAGGAAAATTTCTTTGAGAGCTCAAACTAGAAATAGCTCAATAACTACAAAAACCCCCAGTCCCAACTGAGATGCGTTTTGAGTCCTTCTTACTGCAAAACCGTCAACCTTGGGTATGAGAAAACCACTGTACAGGAATTAAGACCCTTAATAAACAGCTATGACCATGCAGCTGAATTAAATTATTCAGCGGCAGTGTGGTTGATTTGTAGCAACTAGACCATCATTTAGTCTCTTGCAGAGTATTTCATAATTGTTAAAAACGTTAAGAGATAAAGAAACCATATTGACATGTTTTTCTTTAATAAGATTAATGAAAATAATGAAAGCTACTGGAATCTTCCATTCCAATTTTTCCTTCTGGCTTGCTTAGGTGAATTTCCATGCAGCTGAACACAAACACTGTAAATTGGGTTTGCATTCAAGACTTCCCCTGTGCTTTGGAAAGGTCTTAATAAAAATCATGGACCTGAGCACATGGAAATTACTTAGACAATACAAAAGAGCCATAGTAAGGATTAGGGAGAGGTGGGGATTAGACACTGTTCTGAGAAGAAAATCTCCAAAAGACAGCAATTTAAGGATCTAAATCAACCAAAGTATAGTGACACTTTAAATTACACAGCTGCTGGAAGGGGGCATATCTAATTACTCCTTTTCTATGTCTAGGTATCTAGCTTATAACTTGCACTTTGTCAAAAATCCAAAAATCAGCTGCTGCTAAAACTGGGTTTTCAGCAGTTAGGATTTGTCTGTTCTTGAGGGATTGTGTCTGTTTCGTGATGTTTTGTTGTTCCCTTTCTCAAAGCAGTAATAAATGCTTTGTTTTAAAGTATGAGTTATTTATTTATAATGCTAATAAAGAGGTTTGCAAGAATTGAAAATTAATGAAAGACAGAACCAAGAGAAACTTTGGACCTTTGCAAGAAGTTTATAAGTTCATTTATGGTAGAACAGTTGATCTTGAAGTGAAATCTGAATATTTAACAGGACTCTGAAACTCTCCTAATTTAATTCAGTAAGAAGGCTCAAGCTTCCATTTTCCATAATTTTCCATCATTTTCAGCAGGGTACTTCCTCAGCCTTGTCATTAGAATTGAAATGAAGTGATGCCAAAAACTTGCCTTATTCTAATAAAGCAGAAAACAGACAATATTTGTAAACATCTTACATCTATATTCAAATATCTATTAATCATACTGCAATTTAATTAGATACATCCATTAAAGTTGCTTATAAATGGGAAAATCACTGCAGTTTTCATTATAAAAGTTTGAAATAAGACAACCATTAATTCAGATTTGAATTGATATATACCTGCTAAGAAGCTAGCTCTATAGATCTCTTTTAATACACTAATAAATTGTTGTTGCATGAGAAAATGTAAGGACCATCTCTGAATCATTAGTCATTTACTGATTTATGTTATGATAAACCCTCAAAGGTATTTGCAGATGATCTGCTGGTATCTTATCACCTCTTAGAAGACACAAGTAGGAAGATTTAGTACTTGGTCTTAATTCAGTCCTGAAGTCCTCAAAAAACCCAGAACTGCCATCTAATCTCAAATGCCCTTTATTTAATAGTTCAGTGGTTAGAGATTTTTGCTTTAAATTACACAACCTGCTTTTCATTCAGAAACCAGAACAGGAGGATCTATTCTTCAAGGTGAAAAATGCTGCATCTTAATGGTACAAGAAGGTTCTCATGTGTACTTAATGAGCCTTTTGTTTTTGAGCCTTTGGCACAATCTCAGTAAAAAGCACAGAAAACCCTATGGTTTGAAGGTCTGAGTATTCTTCCAGGAAACAGTAGACAGGGGTTTCAATCTCCTCATACAGAGGATGGAAACATAAGCTTCCTGCTTCTTTGATATGTGCTTCATGTATTAGTTTGCCGTACAAACCTACATTTAAAAAACCTCTCATTCTTGGCTTTTCCAAAGATAGCACGTTGCACTTGCAGGTTACTGCGTCTGGACTTTGACTGAATTGATATGTTTCTCTGTAGAATATACTATGCAGAAGGTGGAATTTTAGAGAGATTTTGGCTAGCTGTAAGCAAGTACCTCCTAAGCAAGTTGCATTTGTTGATTTTTTTATCCTGAATCCTGAAAAAAATTTGCATTTTCTATGAATTTCTGAGTCTCTGTCCTCAGACATGTAGATATGCTATGGGTCTCTATGAGTAGCCCTCTGTTTTTGCTTTTGGTTTTGTCATAAGGTAACCCCTCATTTTAAGACCCAGATATTTCTGATGTAAGACCTATGTTAAATGCAAATACAGTATAGATACACTTTAGATACACTGTTTTTAACAAAAGGCTGTGAATTTGATTAAATACCTGTAAACCATAAAATTGCATAAATTAAGGCTATTTGGGTCAAACAAACAACTCCTCTTTATCCGTCACTAAAACTAGTGTTATGCTTCCCAAGCATTTCAATGGAACCTAGCAGCCAACATAGGATAAATTTAATTTCAGCCTGCTGTTAGTCCCACTAGTGTTTTTGATAAGAAAACAAACATAACTATTCCTAAAATTGAAAATACTGAATATAATCCCAAAATGTTCACATTCAAAGATTTTGCTTCATTTTAACTTAGCATTGTATTTACTGTTTTCCCCTTTTTCCATTTTCTGTCTTTCATATTTATTTAGGCAACAGTCAATCTTTACATCAGCTTGGACTCGGTATATGCAAGGGGGTTTTGAATCCCTGAACTTTATGTCTGGCTAACCATCCAGCACTTGAAACAGCATCAGAAAAACCTTTTCTCTTCTATCTAAAATGCTAGACTTCTGAGAAAGAGGCACTCTGGCTTTGGTACTGCCCACATAGAGAACTGTCTTGGCATCAACTGGGTGGTGCCAAGGAGAGTGCACACTGTGAGGATTTCCTTGTTCTGCCAGGTTTCCAGGTTTCTTTCTGAGGTGTTACCAAAGACATCAGCAAAATGTCAGCCNGTGTTTGGGGGTTTTTTTTGTAATTTAGACTGCTTCCAAAAGATACTTAGTCTGCTTGTTGCTGGTTTTAATCATGTAAATTTACAGTCGATGTCCGAGCTTCCCTGTACTAATCCGCAGTTTCTAGCTCTTTGGAAACATACCATTTTATATAAAAATGACAATTCTACTTGCATAGTTATGTATCCTAAATATATTTTCTTGGCATTTTAGAAACTTATTTCATAATTACTTCTTTCCACATATTTTTAAAGCAAGTTATTCTGCTTCTCAAGAGTCTCAAGTTGACAAACCAACAAATTGTCTAACACAGGTTCTTAACTTACAAACCAGGTCTACCCTACTGTCTGGCCACGTGTAAAATTTTATCAACGGTGGAAACTCTGAAGGCAAATCTGAAAAAAGAGCTTGAAAAAATCTGGAACTGGAAATCTTGGCTTTATGACAACAACATCTAAAAAAGAGCAATGGATGGTCTGTGGTATTTTGTAAATATACTGCTTCTTAGCTTGGATTGTCCTGTTTGTAAAATGGGAAACCTAATGATCTAGCCAAGAATAGATCTCATTCAACAAGCCTTTTTAAAAAATAGAGCAAAGTTTGTCATTATCTGTCCCATAAAAACCTCCTGGTAAACTCACTGAAACTGCTTTGTCAAGGATATATCAGATACATTCACGTTATCATCAGAATAATTCTAACTTCTGTGCACAGGAATGATACAAGCAGGTGTAAACATACAGTTTCTAACTCATTGTAAGACTTTGGGGATGCAGAAATCAAAACAGATTTTTCAATTCTGGTTATGAGTCCAAACATCATGAATACATACTGCAATGATGATTTTATTATCTAGTTATAAATGCAGAAAATAAGGAGGATCACACAATATCCATAACATAAGAAAAAGCACTCTCATCATGAAAAACAATTCTACCATTTCTTTTTTTTTTTATTCTAGGATATCTTCTAGCCTCAATCTGCACACCTTCATAGCCAAACATTTAAGCCCATAAATCCAATTTACTGCTGTTTGCATCGTGTACTAATTATATTTCTGAATGTTACCCCCAGGACAGATTTGCACAAACTGGCTCCTTTTTAGCAAAGAGGAAACCCGAGCCAAAACCATTTGACAGAAAACTACTTTTTTCCTTCAAGATAACACAGGAAGGTCCTATGGACTGTTATACAGGGATCACTAAAATATTTGTAAAAGTTTCTACCAAATTAAACTCTGAGAGGGTATACCAACTTGAAAAGAAAATGAAAAAACAAAAGCAAGAAATCTACCTTTTAATTCATAATTTAATTCATAATTGCCTTTCTTCCATTGAAATATATTTGTATTCATGTCTTTTGATTTGGGATGATGTTTGTCTTGTAGCTCACCTGTGGGAATGAATGGAAGGTACAAAGACACAGTAAGGGACAACAGGCATGCATGTGCTTTTGTCACTCAGTGATAGTTCACTGCTGCCGTGTGTGAGGCACACAGGCTGTTGGGATTAGATATTCAACAGTTGTAGGAGTTTCTGTGGGGATTTTCATGCACACTGCATGCCAAATCTGTTACTGTAATTTTGAAAATGCCACAGACAGATGATCTGCATCTTCAAAAGTTTTTAAAAATCTGAAAATGAAGCATTTTATGGCAACTATAATGGTGGACATAAGTATATTTCTTGCTTAATGAAATTGGCACAAACCTCCTAGCCTAAGATAAATTGCCCATTTATTTTAAAATCCATAATAATTTTACTTAATAGAATCCTGGAAATGCCATTGTAAAAGCTTATCTTCTTGTGCACTATTGGCCTCCACTTTGATACACTAGTAGCTTATATTTAAAAGAATAAAAGTAAAAGCCTCACTTTGATGCAGCAGCACTTGAATTAACACATAGAGACTGTAAAAATATCAGCCCTGGAAGTTTTCAACACTTGACTGGACAAGTGATACTACATCAGGTGGAAATTTGGGCTGAAAGTTCCTTCCAGCCAACACCTCTATGATGCTACAGGATGGATATACTTTTATGCATATTTCATGGGGTAAACTCCTGTCACTACCAAATTCAATGGCAAGTCTCTCAAGGATTATTCCAGAGCAAGATTTCATCCTGAGGAAAAGAAAGTATCCTCTGTTAAAATAGATTTCTGGAGTATCTATATGTATTTTTAATATATATATATATATAATTTTCCTGGCTGTGAGTAGAAGTCATAGTGTACAAATGGTTTATGCTGATGAAACAAAAATAAACACCTAGCAAAACACTAAGGGATAAAAATATTTTTATTATTTAATTTTATAATTCAATTTTCATTCCACCAAAGTGAGTTTTCTACTTAATCTTCCGTTAATTTAATGCTGATAGTGGGCAAATTAAATTCAAATACATCAGCATAAACCATTGCAGCCAACTGCAGCACAAAATCAGCTAGTGGACAAAGGTATCAGGTTAAGTCTGATTTTCTACATTGCAATATATCTTCCTTCATTAGTAAAAGGATATGACTATCCTTGTAGCTGATGAGGTGTTTTAATTGATTTTTAGCATTTTCTCTTAGCATTCATTTCTGGCACATTCACTCATTTTTTCATTATACAAACTGATATGAAATTAAACCATGCCCTGGGGAGAGAAAAAGCATGAATCAATAGTATTGATATTTCATGCAAACCTTGAAGCTAAGGCTTTTAACGGATTTAAAAATATGTTTAGCAAGGTTAGTCCAGAAAACATTGACAATACAAATGTTAAAATAAAAAGGTTGTAAAGGCTGTTGTGAATAGGCTGCTTACAGAATAGTTTAATAATTTTTTCCTGAGCAGATATTTGCATTACTTTATAAAGTAAATATACAGATGCTTTTACTGACTTTCTGCCATGTAGCCACAAACTCACAGATTCCAAGGCCAGACAGAAGTCTCCTATCTGACACAGCCATCATACTGCTTTATCTTAATACATCTGCAATTTGTTAGTATCCATCATACCTGGTAGTCCCATGGCCAGGAAACATATGGGTAACCTATGGTGTGTATCAGGGGGAAATGTTGAGCACAGGGGTGGGGAACAAATAATCGAATTGAAGCTGAGGTGTCCCACAGCTTCTCTTATTATGACCTGTGGCCACTTTCTTGCTATCAAATAAGAAAATGAGGAAAACTACAGATGTGTGGCCCACCAGATGTGTTGGAATGGCCCATTTGAGTAAGGGTAATTGAGATGGCATAATATTACTTTGTCACCTCTCCTGAACAGACATGTGCTGTGACTTACACTTTGCACCTCCTTTTGAAATCTTTTGGACAGTGTTCTTTGTTTCCTGCAGCAGAATTACTAAATAGTAGAAAATATTTGAGTGTGGAACTGGAATTCAGAGCTGAAGAGAGCAATCACATTATTTGGCACAAAAATAATTCAGAAAGTCAGTTGACTACTGTGTACTAAGTATTTAAATTGGGATTTAGCAGAGTAATTCAATTCAGTATTCTGTGACACAGATATAACTACTTTTGTTCTAGCTTGAGCAGCCTTGCAGACTCTGTTCCTCTGTAGTGTGCTGATGTTGGCCAGCAATCAAACATCTTCACAGACACTCACTCTCCTGTGGGGAGAGATAGGAGCTGGGAAAGTTCAACAAGTTAAGCAAAAGCTGCATGCACAAGCAAGGAAGACTAAGGAATTTATTCACAACTTCCCACTGGCAGGCAAATGTCCAGACACTTCCTGGCAAGCAGGGTCTCACCATGGCTAATAACTTAGAAAGACAAATGTCATAACCATAAATGTTCCCCTTTCCTTCTCCTTTCCCTAGCTTTTATGGCAGAGCATATCAGACCTTTGTTCAGCTCAGCTCAGCTATCTAAACTGTGTCCACCCTTAGGGTCTGGCCAACCCCAGCTCACTTGCTGGGAGCAATGGAATAATGAGAAAAAGAAAAAAAAATCCAGGCTGTGCCAGCACTGCTCAAGAAGAGCCGAGTCACCAGAGCATATTCAACACTCTTCCCCACAAATCTGCATCACGGCACCACAACACTGCTGTGAGGAAAGCTAGCTTCATTCCCTGGGCAGAATACTTACCCATGCTAAAAGATGGCAGCAATTTCTCTCAGAAAATCTTGGCAGTAAACTGGATTGACATGGAGAGGCTTCCAAATAGGAACAACCGAGGATCAGATTGAGAAGGTGACACAGTGCAGTTCTGTCACCATGACAGCATCTGGACAGTTGCCAGCAGAACCCCAGCCCTTCGAAAGCATTGCAATACTGTTGCTTTTCTGCACACTGATAGGGCTTTTAAAATAGTTGAGAACTCTTATAAAGTCATATGCAGTTCTTCTGCTGTTGCCATGCTTTGAAGTCTGATCCTTGTCCTTGCTTCAGCCTGAATTCAATGGCAAAGTGCCGTTGAGTTTAATGTTTTCACTGTCTCACTATATTTACAACTGGATATGCTCCATCTGTTTTGTTCTTGTCAAGCCAGTCATGTTATATGTCTTATAAATATTTATAAATGCAATTTAATAAACAGAAACATTTGGAAATAAGGTATGGAGCAGTGATATACAATGTTGTTTTTGTGTATGGATATAATTAAACTGAAGTAGTATATTATATATACATAAGATCACAAGAAACAAGGAAAGGATTTGGCTGTCACATGCAACTTTATTCCATAATTCTGTTCATCTTCAAAAAGCTTACAGTTTTTGCCTATTCAGAAGCAAATTTCTGTTTTGACAAATTTATTCTTTGGCAAATGTAGTAATTGTGGTACCTTCTCATTTCATCATCAGTTTTACTATTGTGTGATCACAGCCTTATGTTCCTGTGCCAACTTTATCCCTGACCTCAAGTTTAGCTCCCTCTTTCCCATTTTCCCCCCCCAAACGGTTTCTAGACAACAGATAAGCTGATATCCTTCATTCTCTTCCTGTATGAAGGTGGTTAGAATGGTACACTCTTTCAGGTTTCTTTAAGAGTGTCTTGAATCTTGTATTTGTGCAAGTCTTTTAAACCTTACCTAAATCACCACAAAGTGCCTTTTCACTTTCTGTATATTTTCACAAAAATTATTTCTTTCTTCTTTTAGCTTCTGATGAATGATTACTTTCCTAATACTTAACACAAAAATGAAGAAGCATGATAAAATGTATCTTTCCCAAAGTGTTATCAAGTATTGTAGAAAAACAATATTGAATTAATGGCTCGTACAATAAACAGCATCATTGCCCTTAGGCTTTATTACAATAAGGACACAAACAAAACAAATATTTTAAAAAGACCTCTTTCTTTGTCATTGTGTATTTCTGTTTCCTTTTAATTTTTTCTGTGAATGAGTCAATGTAAGGCAAATCATGAACTTCTGCCCTGTGCTCTGGAAAGTTATTTCAACATGTCAGCATAATGGAGCCCACTTATGCATGATCAAAAAAAATTCGGGCAAAAATAGACGTTACATTTCCATAAGCTGGTCTCTCTTGGTCTATACCCATTCTAGAATAAGAGAACATCTGCTTATGAAATAATTTCTCTGGTATGGCAAAAAACTAGAGAAAAAGAAAGAAAACTATAAAGAGTGAAATACTGTAATTTGTTAAGCAAAATAATGATAATAATCTTGTGAGAATGTCAAAATGTCTTTCAGTTATTAAATATTATGTAATATTTAATATTTACATTACAGATAAAGGATATAGGATACACAGGAGACAGAGGAGTCATGTGAAGGAGTGTGTCAATCTTTTATGCTCATCATAAGTACCTGGGAAATTCATTAACTATACCTGTAATTTTAGGTATTACGAAGTGCTTAGTGACAATTCTCTTTCATAAGCAGGTTTTAAGCTCCTCTTAAGCTGTATTTGTCGTATTAGTAAATAAAAAAAATTAAAGGTATGGCTCTGAAGGAAAGCATTTGGCTGGGAGGCCATACCTGCTGTGGGATATGGAGTTTACATTTTACACTGCTATGTTGGTTTTCTTTTACTATAACCCAGGAGCATGAATAGAGGGGGATAAATAAAATCACACACTTACTCTAGTGGATGAAACACAACAGTATTTCACTGACCTTTTGTTTCGTTACCAGGAACCTTAATTCTTGCTATTTTGTTGTCAATTGCTACTTAAGATTTTCAGACACTACAGGAAAATTAGTGAACATGCTTGTGATTTTATACAAGTAGTTTTAAAATCTGGCATTTTTCATCTTTTCATTAAAATATAGGTAAAGTATGGCTATTTTCTGCAGAAAGTATGTCAAGTAAAACTGTTTTTGTTGAATACGGCTTCTTGTTTCCTGAAAAATTGTAGCTAGCAGTATCAAGGCACCAGAAAGGAGAGATTCCAGAGATATTTTTGTGCAATTGAAAGCATAAACAGAGATTTGAGTTGATACCTCTTTGCAAATGTGTGTGGGGGGAGGAGTTAATAATTGAGCCAATTTTATTTCAGTCCACATATAATTAATTTAACTTAATTTTATCCTACAAAGAAAGGTTTCTTTCTGCTCCACAGCAATTTTTAAGTATCATATCAAAGTTCTTTGAGGGTTTGTATTCTAGCATCCACTGGTTAAGTACTATTTAATTTGGTTTTGAACAAAGGAAAATTAATTACAGCTGTTGCATCAGTTCTTCGATAGAGTCCTGGTACCTTGGGAAAATGTAGAGATCTACTGAAATATCTCTCCTATGTCTGCGAACAGCTCAATCCATTGTTTTACACAAAATATTTCAGAATGTTATACACCTTTATTACTGCCATAAATAATGAGATTTTGTGAACTACACATGTATTATATGATATATGTAACCAGGTGCAGAAAAAATAGACACTAACCTTACTTTCCCAATGCTAAACTAGTCAGCATACACCACATCATCACATTCTGCTGTACCATTGTGAAGAGTGACCTAGTTCTGTCCTTTTTTTCAGGTATCTTCTTTTTGTTATGAGATTAGAAATTATGAGGTTTTGTACTAATATAAATGACATTTTGCCCACTCAGTGCTCTGTGATTGTCAGAATGAAGCCTTCTGTAAAGTTTAAAAAACCTGGTAATTACATTTATTAAAAATCCTTGTCTTGCTGTGTAAGCTGTTCAGAATTTACAAAGGGGGAAAAAAGTGAACACTTCTATACCTGCAAAAATTATGTCTTCATTAATATTTAGTGCTTCTAATATTACCATTGATAGGATATTATCTTAACAAGCCACACAAGGACTGAATGCAGTACTGAGGTTGTACAAACAGGACCTTTATCTGTCTAGGCCACTGGTCTTCACTCAGGAGGTGTGACTGTGACCTCATGCTGGATCACAGGCAGGGAAAACTGGATTTATAACCTTTGGAGAAGGCCACTGCAGTATTATTTCAGTGCAGATGTGGATTCTTCTTGCTTCTTACACCAATGAGTGTTTGGATGGTAGCTGAACTTAGGGGCTGTACCCAACTGTATGTAAAGGTAGGAAAGGTTTTTCTGGGAAAAAGCAAGTATGGCACAGTAGCTATTTTGTTTCATCTTAGATCAGTATGAATTTCCTGAAATCTTACGTTTTTGGAGGAAGTATAGTCTTGTCTGTAGTATTAAATTCATAAAAACTGAGTTGAGCAGCTGTGCAACAGGTTTCATGGTCACTCCTTCCATCCCACACGTTTGACACAGAGGGAAGAATCAACATTTATAATCTGTATTTCAATTATATAACCTGTTTTTTCATGTACAGAAAAATGTCAGATTCATGAAATCATCTGAAGGAGAAATGAGGGAGAATCCTTTAATTCTTAAAAAAATCATCTAAAACATACTGCCACATTTTAACTCAGAACATCAAGCTGTAGCTGGTCATATAAACCACAGCTGTGCATTTTATTTTTATGAATTATGAAGCAAATTCTTGCAGCAGATTACCAGGTTTTGATTAGTGGGAGGCAGAAGGAAAGGGAAAAAATGAAGATTTTTACTTAACAAATGAGACTACTGTAATTTCATTTACCTAATACAAAACTGAAAAAGTGTTTACTAAATTCAGTAAACTCATCAGATTACTAAACTTTGCAGTAAAGGAAGGGTTAACACAATCTGTTGCTCTTGGCTTCAAAGTCAAAAGTGGGTTAAAAGGGACTGAGAAAGTTTAGAACAGTTATTGTTTCATCCTGTTTGTTTGCACACTCAGGAAAATCTCATTATAAATGACACATTCAATTCCCTTTTGAAAGTTTATCTTCACATAGATGGAAATCAGCAATGTTATGCTGAATTTTTAAAAAGTCAAGTTAGTGGATTGAGCTGGTTATAAACCAGCATTTTGTATTCTTCTGTTCCTTATGAGCAAAACACTGATTTATGCTGCTTTAGCAATACACAAATGATTTGGTTCTCATTATTAGGTTATGATTATGTTTAAAATATTAACTGAAATTTAAAATGTTGCAGTAAGTAGACAAAGTGGAAAGTTGTTTACTGCCAGCTATATGCAAATGATTTTCATTTAATTTTCTGAACTAATTTGGAAAACGTACTAAAGTAATTTGGAGAGATTCATTCTCTGAAGCATAATAAAGTATACTGCAATTCATTTTGGAATAGTTTCTAATAATTTTAAAATAGATGGAAATTAATATTCTGGAATTAATTGGTTTTATCTGTTTTTGCTAATTAGAAAAAATGCATTTCTATTTTTCTTCAGAACCTAAAGGTTGCTAAGGAAACCACTTCTATTATATCCGTGGGTATTGCATAGAACTTAACTATATGTAAGAAAAAATGGTAAATGTAATTACAACTACCTTCTCTCCAGGAAGAATCTTCTCTCTTAATCAGCAAGTGATCCTGTCTTAATTTGTATATTCTTAATGCAACAAAACTTTTACATTGCATACACCTTTCTAGGAGGATTTATGCATAATTAATGTTTTCAGGTACAAAAAGATAATGTCACAACAAGAGCTCAATGCTGAGTGAAACAAATAGAGGCTGGGTAGAGGTGTGGATGAGAAACCATACTGGAGCATCCAGCTGATCCTGGATTTAAATATAGTGGAAGACAGTCATTATTCCTCTTTGATGTGCCCTGCCCAAGCTGAAGTGCAGAACATCCTGCAGTGCAGCCAGGCCAAGAGGCACTGGCCTCCTGGAGAGAATTACAACTGCTGTTCTGAACACTCAAAGCCATCAAAGGCTGTAACACACATTTCAAGTTACCTTCGAGGGCATGGCCAAGTGATAGCTTGGATTAGCTCTTTGCTTTATGGAGAGACCCTATCTTTGGGAAACTACTCACTAACTAAAGTGGACTTTGGACTAGACACTTGAGCAAATGATGTAATTGGACCTAAAGACAGATGAATTTCAGTAGGTTATGTAAGTTGTATTTATATAGATTTAGAGCAGAAATAGAAGAGAGAAGGAACAGGCAGAAAACATAGTCTGCAAAGAGATTCCACTGGATAAAAGACTAGATCAGTATGATTACAGTCAGGAGTTTTTGTAATGAGAGTATCAGTGATGTTTATGAGTATCCTGCTGCCTGGCAGCAAATGTAAGAGTTAATATAACCAACCTATCGGTGTTTAGGTAGCTGACTGTCCAGACCTGAGGGCACTGCCCACCCTGACTGGCCATGGACCCCCCAGGTGTCCCCCATTCTGCCCCTGTCCCCGGTCTGTCAGTCCCTGTCCTAGAGATGTTTCCAGCAGGGCTGGTCCCCAGGAGCCCCCTGAGCCAGGTCCTGCAGGGCCCTGTGACCTGACCTGTCCCTCTCCCCAGGACAGCACCCAATGCCAGGGCCGTACCTGATCTGTGTCCTCCTTACCTTACCAACACAGCTGCTCTCAGCCCTTGGGAATTGATTTTCCTGAGTTTTCACCCATTTCTGATTAACTCCCTTATCTGAGTGTCTATGGTTCGTAGCAGAGACACGTCAGCTGCTAAACAGCAATAGTGCCAGAAGCAAGCAGTAGGTGGCACAAGATTACTCACCCATCCTCCACAACATTTTGGGTATCTGCCCAAATGTAATGAAGTTTCAGAAAGGGTCTGCAAAGCCACATGCCAACACAGAACTTAAGGACAGGTTATTCCCAGTTATTGTAAACAATTTCTTCTAGAACTCCAAGGAGTTGGAGGCAACTTTCTCTTTTTGAAGAGCAGGGTTATGGCTGTAATGTAGTTACAGAGAATTGCTTCTGTAGAGTTAATGTGTCTATTAAAGTGAACTTAATAAATTCAGATGGACTGGAAGATATAATTTGGGAGATGTTACCTGCAGCTGTGACTCATTTCCCATTAATTTTCTAGCAGTCATGGGTTCCTATCCATCTGGAGGATATTATTTAGCATTATATTTGGGTTCAAAATCCTGAGGATCTTGGAGCTGTTATTTTGATAGAAATTTTGATAGGCATGTGAATAGGGAGTTGTTAGAGAGTAATAAAAACGTTTGATTCTCAGTTTTCAAGATGCTAAGAGACCTTTTCCTATGGATGAGCCCACTAATAGCTCAAGTGTTTTGTTTACATAGGATGTGGTTCATTGTAGAAGTTTTATTTTAAAACGTTAAGCTCAAAGAGGTAAATGGTGGACGAGAGCTGTTTCATCTGAGTAATTTCTTTTCTCAGTACACAAATCCTGAGAACCTTCCCTAGCTAGAAAGCTGGAGCTCAGGTTTTGTCTAGAGTCAAAGCTTTCTTTCTCTGTGTAACTTCAGAAAATTAGGCTTATATATTCAGAGAAATTCAGTGATGACTATAGAACTGTGTCCAGAAGAAACTTCTTTTTGTGTTCAGTGTTCTTGCTTACCCAAAGTAGTAGATATGGAGTTAGGTAAGGAGTGGGTTCCAGATTGCTGTATTGAAATAAGTTCATACTTAACATCCAAATTGCGCTTCTGCCAACTCATAAGAAAATGATCTTTAATTTTTAGAGAACCATTATTATCTTGCTTGTATGGCAAGCTATGAAATACCATGTGGAAGCATAAAGACTGATGTCAAGGTCCTAGAGAGTCTGTTTACTACCTGCTGAATATCAGCTCATTCTCTACAAGCACATCAGAAACTGTTCCCCCTCAGCATTTGTGCTTTTTTCATCCACTGTCAGTGCTGTGCTGCTTCCCTGAGTGGAATGCCATGAAGTTCTGTTGGCAAGGTTAGGGTTTGGATTACTGCAGGAGGACAGTCTCACCTACACCTCAATGTGCCTTCTGCTGTGTGTGAACGAGCACACACAGAGGGAGTTACACAAACCCGGGAAAATCTCTACCCTAGAGACCAGAAACAAAGATTCAAATACTACCATACTTCAAATACTAGGGAATATGTGCAGTTTCTTCAGTGATAGTAATGTTGGATACTGGCCCAAGTCAGTCTGTAAGAAAATGGAAGTTGAAAGTCCTTCCTAGAGCAGAAATGTGATGCTTCAAATGAATTGAATGTTAATCATTATCTGTGCTGTTGGTAATCAGCTTTTGAAACAAGACTGAAATGCCCAGATACAAATATTCCTGGAAAACTCATAGCCTTGAAGCAGAAAGATTGTTTGCAGGTAGCTCAGTAGTATGTACAGAAGCAACAGAAGTCACCTTGAGAACAGATGGAATACAATCAAAGATTAATGGCAAATTTACGATCCCTTTAAGAACAGGAGCCAAATAAAGTCAAATTGAATCATAAATTTGGAGGCTATATAGGATCAGAACATGTAGAAAGTAGACTCACTGCTTAAGTCAATTTGGCTACATGACTAAGAACTGAGAGCACTCTGAAGCACTGCAGAATGGGTTTTGGGCTAGATTTGCTAATCTCCTTAAGCAATTAAAAGAGAGAAAGAAGGGAACTGAAACAGAGCATAGCAAAAGCTACAGGCTTTCTAACTTTGACAAAGAGGCTTTTCTATCTGTTTGCTTTGGGAATTCCAGATAGAATACAGAATAGCAGTTAAATCTTATGTCATAGGAGAATAACTCTACATACACTGTGTAGCACTAAGTGCATATTTAACAGTTTATGTGACAAGGACTGCAGAAGTCTAGACTCTTCTAGTTAGGCAGCACTTAGAGTAGCTATTTGTCTTCTCAAGTTTTATTGAAAAAATTGTATTGAAAAATATTTATTTAAATAAATTTATCTGTAAAATACGAACTGACAAATGATATTTATTCATAAATATTAATTATAGAATGTGTATTATTTTCACTAGCAGTAAACCTATATTACCTTCAGGTATGTTAGGTCAAAGTGATACTAATTTCTTTGTGCTGTCTAGTTTAACTTCTAGGTAAAACTAGAAATTCCAGTGTGAATGTCTTTTAATGTTATCTTGTTTAAGGCAGTGGGGAACTTGTAAACAGTAACAGTTTTGGAAAAGAAAGTGAAACAGAAATTAAGCTTAGTACAGTGTTTTAGGGCTTTGCTTGCATGTTCTCCTTCAGCACCAAATACTGCTTGAGAAATAGCAAATTTGATTGATCCAGAAAATAAAGTTGTGTAGCTGCAGTAAGTAGGCTGACAAATTTTTGTTTTGGTTAAAAACATCTTCTGGTAGTAAAATTAAGTAAGAGTTTCCCAATCAAATTCTACACTACTATTACTGCAGCTAACTAGTTTCCAAAGGGGCTTTTCCTGATTTTTAATCATCTGACATTCAGGTAAGAATTATTTTTATTAATTTCCATTAATTAATTGTTATATTATTCCAAAAATAATTCTTATTGATAGGAATGGGATGCATGCCATACAGTGCAAACCAGGACTGAATAAAACATCTGGCCTGCAGTTCATGGTGCCCTGAGGGAACAGGAAGCTGGCAGAGGCAAGTCTTGCTGCAGCACTTACTTCCTTGGTGTAACAGGACACAGCATTGTCACACACTGAGAGGTTTCTGACAATTTTAACCTGTATCATCAAAAGCTAGTACTGCCAGAATTGTCTCCATTCATTTTAATCTGATTTTGGTTGAAGGATATAGGTATTTCTTGTTTAATAGCAACTTAGTCCTTCTGATAACTAGATAAACAGAAAAGGAATTTAACTTGCTTACATATCTCAGCATCATCTTAACCTCGTAAGAACCACTATATGCAAGAGCATGCAGTGACAAAATGAAAGGAATGGATTCAAATTGAAAGAAAGTAGCTTTAGATTAGATATTAGGAAAAAATTCTTTACTGTGAGAGCAGTGAGACACTGGAACAGGTTGTCCAGAGAAGATGAGGATGCCCCATCCCTGGAAGTGTTCAAGGCCAGGTTGGATAGGGCTCTGACCAACCTGGTAGAGTGGAAGGTGACCCTGTCCACAGCACAGGAGTAGAATTATATGACATTTAAAGTTGATTCCAACACATTCGATGATTCTGGGTTTTTTTCTAGGAAGTTATAGGAAATGAGGAATGAGTAATGTCTAAAAACAGCAGAGGAAGAACCAATGCATTTTTGTCTAATATTTCAACTGTCATGTCAATTGGGCTTTGTTTAGTGTTTTCAATAAACTAATCTGTAATTAATGGTGCTATATTAATTGCAGTATTATCAAGAAAATACAGCTGAGAACAAGACAATCTTCAATTTTATTGAATTTAGTTAATGCATACAGGAGAGAAAGAGACTACAACACACTTAATGGTAAAAGTGAATGTTTTGCTCTGAATGAGAAATGTGTTGAAACCAACAGAACTTATCACAGAAGAGCTGTCTTTGCAGAAACAACATCATGAACAGAGCTGAAGTGATGGCCAGCAGTAAAGAAACTGCAATGAGCTCAAAAGAAAGAACCTAAGGATAAAAGTGACAAGAAATATGCCACATTAAAGTAATGATACTGAGATGCATTAAAGTCATTGCTCTCTTCATTTGAAAACTGTAGGCTCACAAAAGATCCCCCCAATCATTTCAGGGAGAGCCATTAACCAGCACAGAGATGTGGCTCGGTTTTGCTATTGATTCAATGGGTTGACCCCCTCTGAAATCATGCATCTTGACTCTTACAAATATGTCAATATACATGATTCCTGTAGCCATGGAAGGCCTTGAGTTAGTAAATCTTGTAGGATTTTTGCAATTTTAGCTATAGTAAATGAGTATAAATAAGCCCAAAGTAAAATGTGATCCTTGTAAAGATAACTCCAGCCAAGCAAGGGCAGTATCTGCAATTATTTCACGAGCATGTGTATCTAAGCTACTCTTGTAGCACCTTAGCAGTGCTAACTTTTCATTTTAAAATGCTGGGGGAGAAGGTGACCTTTTCAGTAACTGCATACCTGGTTGAGCATCAAGAAGCAGGACTGAATTCTGTTTCATCCTTCCCCAGAGGACTTAAACCTGTGTGTTTCCTGGGAATGTTCTGCTCAGCATCAACACAGATCACCAACAGTTTAGGAAGATGCACAAGAAATCATAACATACAGTCAAGCAATAAAAAAAATAATATAATGAGAAATCCCCTTATACCACTGATGTCAAGGCACACTGCAGCAAGAAGCCCAGAGGCATGGAGCTCAAAGCAGTGAGTGTGTCTAAACAGCTGCAATGAAACATTTGTCTACAAAACTAGAGGCCAGGATTTCAATCCATGGTCTAGGAATTCCTTACATTTATATTAGCAGCCTTGAGATTAAAGAGTGGAAACATTTGCAAGTTTAGATTATTTTTTATTACACAGGTGTATAGTCAATGACCACCAGGAAAACAGGAATAAAATATAATTGCATTTCAGTCCAAGTATTTAAAAAAAAACCCTATTTTTGCTTTGTTGTTCAGCATAATAATCTTCCGTTGCCTTTATTAGTTCAGTTTAAAACAAGCAATAGTAATAAGTAACACATTGGTTTATTGGATAAACACAAGAGGGGAAATTTTGAATGTAGGTAAAAGAACCATGCCCAAGACTGAAGGTACTGAGTTACTCAAAGAAATCTGTCCAAAGAATTTTTTAACATAATTTTAATTTAATACTTCTTGCAATCTGCTTCAATTTTTACCTGTTAATTTGTGCTCAGATGAAGGATTTTCTAGGCACTGATAAGAACTCCGATTTCAGAATGCAACTCATCATTAAAGATAATGGACAATTTTCTACGGTAAAGAAATACATTACAAGAGTACAGAAGCTCTATTGTATTAGGAAAAAAAATTTAAAAAACCCAAATTGCATAGACTATGCAGAGGAGAATGAAAAATGGGCACCTAAATTACTGTGCTCTTAGCTCTAATTAAATTTTTCTAGATACTGTTTCAACACACTAAGTATAGACATTATTCAATATTCAAGAAAAGCAGAAAAAATGTCATTTATTACTTTCTGCAGTAGGAATTCAAATTTCCTAGAACAAGGAAATGTTGAATATGGGGAACTTTATTTTGATCCATTTTTTCTTACCCTCCTTGAACAAAGCTTTTATCTGGCAGGAACATCTACACTTATGATACAAGTGCAGGAGTTTTGTCTAGTAACATTTCAGCAGCTGCTGTGATTCTTTTAGATTTCTTTTGGTTTTGTTTTTAACTAGTAAGGAAAATATTTCTTATTTGAGTAAATGTTAATAATAGCTTTTTGTACACTTTGAAAGCAGACAATACTCCTCTCAAATTTTCATGTGAGTATATCCATTACTATGACCTATTCACACTGATTTTCATAGCAAAGATACCCCAGTGTGGTCAGAAGAGCCTGGACTTTGGCAAAATTGTTAGATGTGATACATTTTACCACTCCCATCACTCAGCAGAAACAATATTACACAGATCTAATAATTTCTGAAAATACAGATTTTTTTCAGGAATTTAGGACAATTTTTTATCTTGGTGGGCAGCTTGTGAAAAGACTCTACTAGTACATTTTCTTTTTCTCCTCAATATTATTTCTACTTGTGCGTGACTGGTAAGCTATTATGAAATGATAAATATTCGAGACCATTGACTTTGATATGTGCATTGAGTGTAGGAAAACATAATATTACATATAGGGTGAAGCAGTTGAAGTTTGTCACAAATGCTGCAAAGAACGTGCAAGTGAAGCATTTCAATACATACAAGAAAATGGTATTTTTCTCTCCATTTATATAGCTCCACATGAACTATTCAGTCTTTTGCAAACTGCTTCTGCTCATGTTCCATAAAAATCCTGAGATACGATTTTTTTTTCTTGTGAAGCACATCTGTGGGCTCATCCTTCCCACTGCCTGGCACAATCACCCAGAGGTGCCCCCCACCCCTCCCAGCTTGCAGCCAAGGCAGTGTATGCACACTGGGCTTTTGTCTGAGCAGCAAAGCAGCCTAACCTTCTGTGACTCAACCAAAGGTGAAGTGCATGTGCTTCATCTCAGGCTTGTTTTTCTTTCAAAAATACATAGCACAGGAATGTTTACTTTCTGTGGTTTTGCTTAAATACATGCAGAAAAAAATTCAAATGCAAGACTAACATGAAAATTATAACTTCGAGCTGTCAAGCAGTACCACTGTTACATGTCCATGCAATTTTTGTTAATCCTGCTACACTGGCTATTAAACTCTGACCCTTTATTCCACAGGCAACACTGAGAAGTAGGGCAGAATAAGAATAAAGACTGGGGAGGGACCAAAGACCTGGAAGGTTTTTTTTTCTGTTCTTAATGGAGTCCAGACGTAAATCCTGGAATGCGAATGAGTGATGCATGTAAACTAAAAATAGCTAACAAAGGAACTTCAAGCACTAATTGCTATACCTGTCTATTACATTAAACCACAGTTGATTAAAAGTTGTGCTCTGCTGCACTGTCATGTGAAACTAACCTTGTTTTAGTTTTACCCCAAGATTTTTTCTAGTGGAAAAGAGTCATTTGAGTTCTGAGATCACAAACAGTTACCCAGAAAAATCCCATTGATGTCAGAGAGAAGGAAAGAAGAAGGAAATGTTCAAGAATTTGTATTTGCTGTAGTTACAGATTATGCTGTAGAGGTTACCATGAAAAGTTTCCATGTGTCTTGGGCAATTAAGTTCATTACTCCATTTTCAAAACTTCCTACAAATTTCCTCTTGTATATTAATAGACAGGTTAGGTATTCTTGCAAGTTTCTACACAACTTCTGCAGAAGGCAAACATGAAAATTATCAACTTGTTCCATGGTATTTGTTTAATGGTTTCCCATGTTATACTTTCCCATATTATAATCACACAAAAAATGCTTAAATTTTCACATAATGGCAGGAGATGATGAGTTGGAAAGGACCCACAAAGACTACAGAGTCCAGCTCCTGGCCCAGCACAAGACCATGCCCCCAAATCACACCATGCGTGTGAGAGCACTGAAAAACAGGTCTTGAATTCTGCCAGGTTTGGTGCTGTGTCCACTGCCCTGGGGAACCTGTTCCAGTGCCTGATCAGCCTGCAGGCAAAGAACCTTTTTCTAATACCCAACCTAAACCTTCCCTGAGGCCTCACCACTTCAGCCCATTCCCTCAGGTTCTGTCACTGGTCACCAGAGAAGAGATCAGTGTCTGTCCCTCCCCTTCCCCTCACAAGGAAGTTGTAATTGCAGTGAGGTCTCCCCTCAGTCTCCTTTTCTCCAGGCTGAACAGACCAAAGGACCCCAGCTGCTCCTGACACAGCTTCCCTTAAGTAGGCTGTGATCATAAAGGTCACAATCTCTGGAATGTAGGAATTATCCCTTGAACAGCTTGCTACTGACCAAGGCACTTCTATAAAATCATTGTAGGAGGAACAAAAAGACTTTGCGGTGGTTTACGTACTCTGTGTTAGATGCATGGAAGAAATACCAATCAGATGTTCTCAAGAGGTCAAAACAACACAAACGTTTACTGGCAAAACTTGGAAAAATCAAGGAACTTTGGCAAAAGATTTAGTACAATGCCAAATCAACATAAAACACTTCTCACAGCATTAATCTGGCCCATTCAACTTAGCAAACTTTTGTTTTGATGTTACGTTACTCAAAATGTTCCAAGAGAAGGGAGTTAAAGGAAGAGAGAAAGACATAAAATATACATAAAAGCACACATATAGCTACCAGCTCCTGGTTCCAGGAGTATTCAGACAGAAAGTCCAAAAGGAAGACAGGGTTAAAAGATGTGCTGACTTCTTCCTTGGGCTTAAATAGCCAAAGGCCTCTCTGGGCCTTCCCCCCTGTCAGGATTTCTGGTCATTTGTCCACTCTGGGGCTGGGTTAGGGCAGAGTGGATCCCTGCCCCGGTGTGCCAGTGATTGGCAGTTCTGGCAGGCTGGGCTATGGGATCCAGTCAAGTTCACTGCCTCACCAGGGCAAGGCTGGGCCTGCCCCTTCCCTCCCACACAGGCATCCCAAAATATCTGGAGTCAGTCAATTCCTCCAGTCTCTGACAGTAACTTAACCTGATTTAGATGTATAGATTCAGCAGCATATACCTTATAAATCTAATAAAAATACTTTGGCTAATGCACAGTAGCCTATAAAAATATGCTAACAAAATAGAACATTCAGTTTGACATCTTAATTTCACTTCATTTTAAGTGTTACTGTGTAAGGGAAAGTCCAGCCTGACGAACCTAAGGTGATTTTATGATGTAGTGACTACATCAGTTGACAAAGGAAATGGCTACAGATGCCATTTATCTGGATTTCTGTAAAGCTTTTGACATGGGGCCCCATAACATCATTCTGTCTATATTGGAGAGAGATGGATTTGTTTGGTGGATGAGGAGTTGGTTGGACAACTGCATCCAGAGGGTAGCAGACAATTGCTCAGAGTCCTGATGGACATCAATGATGAGTGGTGTCCTCCCAGGGGTCCTTGGGGACAGTGGTGTTTTATGTCTTCCTCAGTGGTGTAGATATTTAGACACAGAAATGTAGTGTGGTCTGTGAAAATTTGCTGATGACACCAAGCTGGGTGGTGCTGTTGGCACACCTGAAGAATGGAATGTGATCTACAGGGACCTCGAGAAGCTTGAGGAGTGGGCCCATGGGAACTCCACGAGGTTTAACAAAGCCAAGTGCAAGGTGCTGTGCTGGGTTGGAGCATTCATCCCCCTGCTATCAGGCTGGGGATGAATGGATTGAGAGCAGCACTGCGGAGAAGGACTTGGGGGTGCTGCTGGATGACGGGGTGGACAGAAGCTGGCAATGTGCACTCACAGCCCAGAAAGCCAACTCTGACCTGGGGTGCATCCAAAGCAGCTTGGCCAGCAGGGCAAGGGAGAGGGTTCTGCTCCTCTGCTCTGCTCTGCTCTGCTCAGCCTGTACCTGGAGTGCTGTGCTCAGCTCTGGGTTCCCCAGCAGAGGAAGGACACGGACTGGTTGGAGAAAGTCCAGAGGAGGCTGCCAAGCTGATTAGAAAGATAGTGCACCTCTCCTACAAGGAAGGGAGAAAAGGCTGAGAGGATTGGGTTGTTGGGCCAGAAGAAGAGAAGGCTCTAGAAAGACCTTACTGCTGCCTTTCAGTACTTAAGGGGTTATGTAATAAAGATGGGGAAAAACTTTCTAGCAGAGCCTGTTGTGATATGAAAAGGGGTAATGTTTTTAAGCTGAAGGAGTGCTGATTTAGATTAGATATAGTAAAGAAGTTTTTTACCAGTAAGAGTGGTCAAGCACAGGAACAAGTCGCTCAGAGAGGTGGTAGATTCCCCATCCCTGGGAATATTGAACGTCAGGTTGGATGGAGCTCTGTGCAACCTAATCTAGTGGAAGATGTTCCTGCTCAGCGTAGGGAGTGGACTAGATGGTTTTAAAACGTGCCTTCCAACTCAAAATATGAGTCTGTAAACTTCAAAGAGTGTAATTCTTGCACTGAAACCAAAGAAAAATAGCCTAAGTCCTGGAAACAGTGACATAATATGGTATAACATATTTCCTGAACAGAGCTGCAAATGAAACTGATTTATCTGCACTTACATTTGAAATGTGCAGACATTCTAGCAGATTGTCATACCTGAAGTTAGGTAGACCTACAGCTCATTCCCAGAGAGGGAACATGGATATTGCTGCCTTGTGTGTACAGATGTCTCTGTTTTTTTTTCTAATTTTCCTTTATTGCCAAGTATTCCATACCTTGACAGAGTCATCAGTCTGCGCTGTTTATTTTTGGTCTCACTCCTGTGTATGGAAAAAACCAGGAAAACAGTCAATCCCACTGCAACCATTCAGAATTTCCACCTTCTCATACAGTTCAAAGTGCCTTCAAAGTGGAATTTTCCATTTACAACTTGGAGTCCCTCTGGAAAATTATTTTTCATTGAGATAGAACAAAAATGTAATATTCTTTCTCCAAAGACAGAATAAATGAATACATAGATATTATGATAATTTTTGCACTACCTTTTGGTTACTTCAAAGGACATTCAGGTTAATAGAAATGCCTTAAAATTTTCTCTGTGGTTATAAGCAGCTGGATCATGTTTCCCATTCAAGATGTATTTTCAGTATGACAAATTGATTTCATTCATTTTCTTTTTGTTTGGCCTGAACCAGAGTACTAAAAGCAAAAATGATGACCTCATTCTGTTTTTGTTTTTTTCTCAGTTAAAACTTACAGAATTTAGGCAAGCCAGTTAATCTACTTGAAGCAGAAGGACTTTTGCTTTCATATGAAACAAATACTTGGTTCTTATTGCATGATTTGAATAACAAAACAGTGTTAAAAACAATTTATCTGAAAACAGTATAGCTGGCTTTGCCTTGCTGTCATTTTGTGAGATATCCTCTGTGTTGTACTCCAGAAGCCTATCAACCCTTTTTTTGTCTTACTGCTCTCTAAATATTCAAAAACGTCCAGCAGAAATGTTCCAATAAGAATTTATGAGTGTTTTTCTACGTACATGCAAATTAGATTAATTTCACAGATAAGGAAACAGAGTAAGTAAGACTTGTCAGGGTTCCCTATAGAAATTAGTAAATGAGTCCAGATTGAAACTGTAGCACTGTTAGATTATAACTTTGTTACTCAGAGGACTTAATTAGTAAGATATGCAAATACAAGCAAGGTATCTTTTTACTTTTGGTGCATTCATAAAAAATACTGTGATAGTGACTAATCCAGGTAAAAAGTAATATTTAGAGGGGAAAAATAGCAATGATTTTGATGATTTGAATATTACTGTTACAGAGATGTAATTTCCCAGTGCATTTAGATCTAAAATTACTTGTAATTTCAATAGCTATTACTGATAGATCTGACATAAATGAAGATTTTACTGCATTCTCTGCTATGAGTTAATGTATATGTGACTTCATGGGTTGTTAAACTTTTACACCTATTCCAGAATTCAATTTCTTCAAAAATACATGATAATGCACAATTATAATGATGTTCCAAGTCTGAATCAGCATATTGCAGGCAATTATGAAAACACGTTACCTGTGACTGAAGCCGAATTGAGCTTAATCTCTATTGCTGCTTTTTCTTAGTACTATGTAAAATGCCTAAAACAGCATTTGAGTACTGAAACCAAAGGGCTTTTCTAGCTTCCTTTTCAGTGACAGCTCTATACAACTTGTGGGGAAAAAAATAGAAAAAAAAAAAAAAATCTGCTTGCATCTTTTTCAAGAAACAGATGTAGTTAATCTTGGGGCCTGTGAGATAATTATGAAGATAAGTTTCACTGAATGTCTTTAATGGTATATATAAAAAAACCCCCAGTATTTTTATTAGCGCTATAAAGAGATTTTTTTCACATAGAAAAACGCTGTTTAAAAGGAAATTTTTTATATTTACCGTATGGTTTGTTTTCTAGTTATTTTTTAACTCTCAGAACATAATCAGATATGATAGTAATGAAGATTTTTCTTATTGGATAGTGATTTATTTTCACGGACTTAGCTTATGCTGTATGTTTCTGTGGCACAAAGGCATATCTTAAACACATACTGAATCTGCTCTTAGCATAAAGTAATTTTTCAAGGAGTTCCTATTGCCGTCTCTGAACTGACTGGAAAGTGCATTGTGGATCTCTGGCTCAGTAATTGATGGACACTATTAGGTCTTCCCTTCAGGAGGCTGCATCAAAACTTCCCCCTCAAGCAGTATTCTGACACCCATGCTTTCATGTTTGACAATCTTGCTAAACAATAAATAATAAGTTTCATGCTATTTTTTAAGATCTGTTGTCTCTCTCATACATTTTTGAAATGCTGCAGTCTTTTGGAGATGGAATGACTGTGAGCTAGAGTTCCTGCTAATTTTTTAGACTGTTTCTTAAGGTCATGAATCCAGGTACCTGAAGCTTTTTACCTATTAGTGAAATAAAGCCACCATCTGCCACATAATATACATTTGAATTACGAAATATTTGGTTACAGCTGGGCATTGGATGAAGGCTAATTAGCAGATGAATGTCATCCACTTGGAAGCATCTGGGGGACTGGAGGTTTTCTGAATGAAAAAATTCATGCATTATTTGCTACTCGGGTAAGAAGCTTGGAATTGACTACCTTATTAGTGTTTGAGGTTAGGGAATGGTATTAAGAAATACACTTCTTTTCAACCATTGTATTTTTGCTATTGTCTAGTCTAGACCATTTTCCCTGTGATTTTCAGGTTTGGTGACTTTAGTCTAATAACAGTACTGTGGCAGATGATGATGCTCTGTGTTTCCTCTGTTGTAATCACAGTATGAAAGTCTACTGAGAATGTGTCCCTGAATGTGAGTAAAAAAATCCAAACAACAAAAAAAACCTTCCAGCATATTCTGTCATTCCTTACTGTCTATCATAAAAATACCAAGGCTGTTATTTCCAAGTGAAAATTGAACATAGAATTGTTAAATTCTATGAATATATGTACATATAATTATCTATACATAAATTGAACATAGAATCCTAATAATATTAATTTTAGAATATTGAAATACATAACAAATTTTAAAGAACAAAACATCAGGAACCCTTGATAATGTCAATTTATAATTTTTGAACTATGTAACATATAAATTTATTGTTTTGGAATAAATTATGAAAAGTATTGTCTTTCTTGTTAGGTGTCTAAGTTAAGTAGAAGTTTGCACATATCCTTTTCTTCTGATCATTATAGCACTTGTTTTCTAGTGGTTTAGAAACGAGATGGAGCTCTGTATGGTACAGTGTGATGCCATGCAGAAAGATTATAGTAGCCCTATCCCCAGCTGAGGTATCCCAGGTAGGGATAGGCAGGTAAGTCCCAAAGCAGAAATATACCTAGAAGTAGGTTTGTGACTTTAAAATCTGTGGTGCAGTGTAGACAGAATGAGCTTGTGGGCTGCTCTTCTACTGGTTTGCTGATAAATTCTGCTAACACATCAAGATCCATGTGGCCAGACAGTGTCCTAGTCCCTGCCTGTTAGTCAGGACCATGGAAGGATGGGCACTTGATAAATCCTGGCAGCTGAAGATGGACCTGAGAGCCTAGTTGCTAGTTTACCTCCAAATTCCCAGATTTCCAAGCCTAATACACAGGATTCCATTGTTTATAAAACTTGTTTACTAGCTAAAATGTATGTCTTGCACAGTTCTGTTGCCTGGTGCTTGTCCTGATCTCTCCATCCAATCTTTGCTTTTCTCGAATTTGGCACAGTGCCTGGCAGCATTTGCTGCAGAGGCCTTTGACTTTGTGGAATCAATTTGTTCCCCCTTTCCTGACCTTACTTGCCATGGCCATGGTAGCAGCTTCCCATCTCCATTTCTGATTCCGTATTTTTTGTCAGTTTGTGCCCTAAACAGTATTAAATTTATGCATATGCCATTTTAAAAGTTATTTATTCTGTAATCTGTCCTTCTGTTTCTCCTGTTGTAATAGGATTGAGGAGACAAAATGTTCTAACAAATTTTAAAGAACATAAACCAGTAATTTCATGTCTGATTCAATAGTTCAATCATAATCTCTCTCCATTTAAAGGGAAAAAAAATCATATACAGTAGGTAGTTTAGATCAGGTCACCCCTAACAAGTGAGTAGCAGTGTTTTCTTTATATCACTATCATTCCTAAAACAGGCTTTGTTGGGTGGTACTCAGAAGAAGTAAGTCCCAAAGTCTGCCTTATGGAAAAGTACTTTCTTTTTCTAGAGACTGGTTGTTGCTTTTGTGACATAACTGAGGTTCTGTGTGTGACAAGGAGATGTGATGACTAATCGTGTGCCCTCAGGCTCAAATGAGATAAGAATACCGTGAAGTTAATAAACATTAACTTTTATGCTAATGAACAAGCTAATATTTCCACTATAACCATGCAGCCCTAGGTGCATGGATCAAGTCCTACTAAAGAACCACTTGTTATATGCATGGTCATCCATACTCCCTCTTGACCCTGAATGGGGCTGGTTTTCTTGCTGGTTCCTCTGAAAATAAAGCCTGATATGATTTCCAGAGTGTTTTAACCTCAGTGGGAGGGAAGAGAATCGGGAGTGAACTGTCTTTGCAGTCTGCCCCTTGCTGACATACCTCAAAGCCAGGCTGAAGCTGAAAGTAGGGATTCTCTTTCCATGGTAGATTCCCTTTAAAGCTGGGAGTAATAGAAAAAAAAAATGTTGGAAAATTGCTAGTAGCTAAGGCCGTCTGCTTTTGTACTACCTGTTCAAAGGGCAAAGAATTAATTCTTCTTTGATTATTCTGATTAGTTAATTAGATTGTTAACATAACCTTTAACATGATTTCAGGAACTGGAAAATTGCTGTGGTCTTTCCTAGTTCTGGTTTCCTAAGTTTTCCTGTGGTCTCCTAGTTTCCTCACCCTTGCTCCTACCAGGGTCTCTGTCACCTCTGGAAACTATTGTCATGGATCTTTTGCATTTCTTCAGTCTATATAGGCCTTTATCTTGCTGAAACTAGCCTAGACTGAAAGTAGTCACTCAAGTGACTCAATGAATCATTTACTGTACAAATCTGTCTCTATAATAATAAAATGGGAATTGTGTTGCAGAAAAACAATCACACTGCTGTATAATCTACTTCTCAACCCCAGCTTTCTCATGGAAAATGAAAATGTACTTATTCTGTGTGACCACTATAAAGACAGATCTCATGTGGTATGAATCAGAGATCAACAAGCCCTGTTATTTCCAAGAGCAAAGGATGCCTAGGTGTTAAAACTGGCAATTTGGGTTTGATTCTTACACCAAAAGAGTCGTGAATTTGGAGTTGGGGGAGCTGATACAAGTTGCATAACTGATAGAGAATGGGACCTATGAACCTTCTTTGTAGATACCTCCCAAAAGATGAAGCAGTGAGGGAAGTCTACATTTACTGGATCTTCCAAGCTAACTCTTGGCAATAAATTGATTTTCTTCAGCATCACCTATAAGTGTACCTTGTACATGCAATTCCATCAGCTCAGCATTGTAGGAAGCATAACTAGGATTCCCATGCATAACAATCTAACCTAATATGACCCAGTAATTGCTTCTCTTTTCCACATCTTCTGAAAATGTAAAGATTCATAGATGCTAATGAACTGCATCTCTCAAATCTCAGAAGTAGAAAGCAGTGCCACAGTTAGTATTCTCATAAACTATATCACAGAGGTCATGATACTTTTTCTTCCAGCAACATCTTTATTATCAGATCAATTTTGACTTTTGCTTGTTCAAAATGAAGGTTACTATTTGTTACAGTTGTTGAGAAGAGCACACAAGTATGAAAACATGATTTCTTTGTGCAATAAGATGTCCAAGTGGAAACAAATATGAGTTTCAGGCTTACTGTATTTCAGAAATTGCCACACTTTGTTGACAGAAAGGAAGTAAATAACCTCATATTTCTGGATGTCCAGAATGACAATACTTAGTACTAAATTCGTAATGTTTGTATTAGTTATGTGACATTCAGCATTAATGAACCCAGTGGGGCAGGAATAGCATGTTTGAGAATTTAACTTTCTAGTTTTAGATCCAAACCAAGGAAAAATGTGATGCATATATAATTATTGAAAAATACATGTAATGAAGAGGAGTAAAATGTTTAAAATGGTAAGACTGTGAAGTAAAACTTAATAAGTACAAAAATTTATACTGACTTACTAGTGTGTTAAACGATAATAGCTCCAATTTCAGAACTCACAGACTCACAGTCTTGTGTCAAAATTCACCAATCTGATTTTTTTTTAAATTATGAAAACAAAATTAAGTCTCTATTACCATTGCACTGACCTCATCTGCAGCAATTAGAATTCTACAGAAAAGGAACACAGTAATTAAAAGAGAGAATTCTGGCTTTTAGCCAAGTCTAGTGGATCAAATCAGGTGGATGGGAAAGCTTATGGATGAAGTTAAGAGACCAAAGCCTCCCCTATAGATTTAATAATAAATAAAAATATGATCAGTGACACTACTTTATACTCTACTTCAGTCATTAATTAATCAAGTTGTAGGCACATATGGGAGGCTGTAGAAAATAATAAGCAAACAGGTTCTACTTCAGCATGAAGATGACAAACAGCTTTATATCTGCATCTCCAAATCCAGAGGAAAGAAGATTACATTGTTCTCTTCTGGCAGGAGCTGTGACACAAATAAATGCCATTTGGCTGAAAATCCAGATGACATTGTGTGAGCTAACTGCTGAAACAACTGGACAGTAAGGTAGGCATATTCCTGCATCTTCCATCCAGGATAAATATCTGCCCTTAGCTGACTTAGGTCATTGCCTGTAAGGTTGACTGTAACAGCTTCTTGAACACTGAGCTGCAAGAGCACCTTTGTGCATCTTCTAAAATCTCTCCAGAAACTAAAGCTTGTTAGTTTGGTGGCCAAATTCTTCATATGGCCTATTTGCTATATAAAGCTTTTTTTTTTTTTTTTTTTTTTTTTTTTTTTTTTTTTTTTTTTTAAGGACACTATTCTCAAGTTTTCAGAAATATTCAGTGATATGAAGTCATTATTAACCATGAATGTCCTGACCTTCATGAATCTCTTCAACGTATTTATCTGTGATCAATGAAAGCATCTGAATATATTTTGGCTGATGAAAAATAAGAGACTGGTAGGCTAGTTTTTACTTGGAAAGAGAGCTGATATGATTAATCTTTGTCATTTATCAAGTATACTTGGGACAGATTATAAGACTCACTCCACTAATGTAAGAAGACAGGTTTAGACAAAAATTTATACTCTGACTATTCAAGCAATTCTAATTGAATTTAATTACAGTAATATCCTTTTTAAATAATTTATTTCTTGTTTGTTGAGCTGCTAAACATTGATCAATGTTGATGGTCCTTCAGTGAAAGAATTAAAAATAACAAACAAATAAAATGAATCAAAAAATGCCTTTGTATTAGACTTCACTTGTTGGAACTGAAGGTTATATTCTTATAGATAAGGTTTTGACCCAAGGAATTTTAGTAGTGTCATTTAGATGTGATGACAACATGTGGAAAACTTGGAGTGAGAATTAAAATTAGTTGATGCAGAAAATTTGAAACAGGCTAGAAGCAAGAGATCTGGTCTTCAAGGGCTTCAGAGAAGAGATTTCCATGACAACAGAATACTCAGGTATGCAAATTAAGAAACAAAGCATCTTAGAAAATAATCAGGAAATACATCTCTGTTTCCTAGAATAAAACCTGCACAATTAAGAAGCACTAGTTCTGTAGGAGAAATGGGGATAGAGAGCTGAGAAAGAAGAGCCATTGCTGGCCAAATTCCCCTCTCACTTAAATCAATACTATTCTTTTAATCATACAGCCATAAGGATACATATGGAGAGAATACACCTCGAGATTTATAGTAATGTTGTGCTGTGACAGGATCAAAAGCTTTAGACTGTCTTCAGCAGTCACCTATAAAGCAGCTAAAACAAACAATTTAAGGATGAATATTCCACTGACCTCTTCATAAAACTGTCCTAATATTTGCCTATTTGCCTCAGAGGTCAGAATTTTTTCCCTAAATTTTGACTATTTCTTTGCTGCTACTCAAGTGTTTTTCTTCTGTAGCACTGCCATTAGCCATGAAGAACAAATGATCACTGTCTTCCTTGGAGCAACCATTTAAATGTGAAAGACTTCTATCATGTCCTGCAAGTTTTTATAGTATCATATACAGGGACAAAAGTAGACTGTAGAGACTCTTATTATTATTATATATATTGTGTTATGTAATCTCTTCATAAGCATGGTAGCTCTTTCCCTGTGACTCATGCTGTATTATGAATTTGGTCTTCTATTTAAGAGCTTCACTTGTTAACGAAAGGAAATCATATATATATGATTTATATTCATAGAGCTCTCTATTATCACAGGCATCCCATCAGAGTTATCGAGCTTTGCCTTGAAACATTTATTTTGCCTTTCCTCCCATTCATTTTGGAAGGGCATTTCAGTACTTGAATTCTTTAATGCTTAGCAACTTTCGTTAAATATACAACCTAAAATTATAGATTATACAATTTGTTCTGCCTCCCGCATTGACATTTAGCTGAAAGAGCCTTTTTATTCTTTCACTTTTTTACCTGTCTGATGTATTTATATAGCAACCATATCCCTCTTGGACTTCTTGATATGAGGATGAACGATCTCTTTTGTTCTCCCCATATAGATTGGGCTCATCCAAAAAAGGATATAGTTGCCATTAAAGAGAGAATTTGATTTTTATCTCCGTGTTTCGATGTCCTATAACAATAGATGAGATTACTGTCTTCCCATATATCCCTCAATGAATCATTCGTGCCATAATTCTAGAGGAAATATCATAGGAACAAAATAACTTTAAATCAGTCTGAATTTTTTAAATTTTGTGTTATTAATTGTTGTTTGATATCCTATGGATTGGCTTTTGAGTTAGGTAAGATTCCCTACACTTTTGCTCTTAAAGCCCTATCATCTGGAAACTCTGTGGATGTGGATTTAAAAATGGAAAATATGACAAACTGTATTCAGTTAGATCCTGTCTCTGGCGGTACAGAGCACTACTGCTCTCTGATCTCTCCAGCTGAACACAAAAGCCATTATCCTTTCTGCTGTTACTCAGTTTTTCATGAGAAACGGTGTGTGAGGTAAATAGGAAAGGGAAAGGGAAATGGAGAGGAGACAGAGAAGTGGAGGGGGAGAAGGATTTACTGGAGCAGAGTGCAGAATTACCTGATGAGAATGGAGGACGAAAAGCCATGGGAAGCCAACATACAGCTGAATGTAAAACTGCCAGAAATTGGGGAGAAATCTTTCTGCCATAAACTGGCTCAGTCTGGACAGTCTCCTACACCAGGTCAGCTCAAGGTGTTTTGTTGCTGTTTTTTTGTGTAGGTTTGTCTTTTTTTCTGTCTCTTCTGAGCCTAGGACAGATCACTAAGCAGGTTTTTCATATTAGATTGTAAAGCCTATGATCTATTTTATATAAAACACAATAAATTTCCCCCACAAGAACATAGGTTAGATGGGCAGTGTAACTACCCAGTATTTTTCTTCAACCTACTCTTGTCTAATGTATTGTTTTGCAGCTGTGTCTTCTGAAGTTGGCTACATTTCAGCAGCAGGTGAATTTGCTCCCAATATTCTTCTGTTCTTAAAATCTACAAAGCTATTTCTTAACATAAAATTGGTGGAAATATAAAACCTTATATTGACTCAGGTTTACTAATGAGATAACTCTAGTGACAGTCTAATAATGACAACAAACAATTTGACAACAATTTAGATTAAATGATACAGATTATGCCTAGGAGATCTTCAAGCAGCACATCAGTCATGTTGAATGTTACATATGTTTTTTAAATATAACCTTACCTTAGTTTGTAATGACTTTTTTCTAAAATATCTGCAGTGTGGCTGTTATAAACTATGAATCACAGTTGAAATGAGATAAAAAAGCACAACAGTCTCACAAATCAAATCTCAAATGTCTAAATACTGGCATTTAGGAAAGAAGCCACTCCCATCAACTGTGTCACACCGAAGTGAAGCCAGCAAATAAAAGTGCAAAAGTAGAAAAGCAGAAGGAAAAAAAAGGTGGACCTCAGGATCTTACTTCTGAATGAACAGAAAGGTACTGATTTCCTACTGACACTGAATGAAGGGTGAGCCCCTACTTCCCTGAGTTTTTTTTTTAATGCCCCAACAAAGAAATCAATCCATATCTTGACTGTTTGACATATGGAGATAATATTAAAATTGGAATAAATAATGTTTTTATCTTCCTTTTTTTTTTGCTACCATATATGCATTCTGATGTGTTACTCATTGACAGTAAATCAAATTGCTTCCAATCCCCGCAGAACTTCTTACAAAATGTTATTATAAAAAACCAAATTGACTTTCAAGGAAAGGAGGCTCTCACCTTTTCTTCTTACCTATTTAGTAACAAGTTCTAGCAAGACTAAAAGCCAGTTTTTGGCTAGTTCAAGCACCGGCCTTCATTGTTTCTTGATATTTATTTCTGTATAAGGATAAGAATACACGGTGTACAATGTTCATTTGAAGAGTTGTTCTTGTTAAGGTTTAATAGGCAGAAAAATCAGAATATTCAAGATTTATCTTTCTGAAAGCACCAATACTCTCTAAAACTTGACTCTGCTAGTAGGAAATCTTGAATAATGAAGCTCCACTGTTGTAGGGAAGTGTAGTTTGTCAGTACCACGTGCCATCTTTCCTACACCTACAATTTAATTGTATTTTCAATTCTCCCACATATACCCTGTGCTGGGTCAACCCCTACTGGAGCCAAGTATCTGCAGACCTGTTTGCTTACCTAGTGGGACAGGGGAGAAAATCACAAGAACTTTTGAGTCAAAAGAAATAGAGGAAATCATTCAGCAGTTACTGTCTTGGCTAAAACACACTTGGAGGGTTTAGCTTAGTTTATTGACAAGTTGAATTACTTACTGACCTGGGCACTGTGGAGTAAAGAAGAAAAACATTTAATCAGAGAAGCACTTTTTCCTCCTTTCCAGGTTCAAATTTACTCCAGTCACTTCTTTCCCTTCTTTGCTCATCCTGCAAGTAGTGGACACTCTCCTTTCAAGAGCTGCTCCTTCATTCTTGTTTCCTCTGCTCTGGCCTGGGATTATATGGGCAGCGAGATCGTTTATGGTCCATGTTCTTTGGGTCCTCCCTAGGCCTCAGTTCCTTTGGGAGGGTTCCACCATGGAGCACGTCCCCTTTCCTCTGACCTTGGCACTGCCTCTCCTTGCCCCTTCCTCAGCCCTTTGTGCCCTCCCTTAAATACATTTCCCTTGAGATCCACTGGTTTGGCTGCTGGGCTCAGCTGTGCCGTGTGGTGGATCTGCAGGGAATTGGCTGAACCAGGTGCCTGGCTCAGGGCAGCCCCAGCCACCAACCACCAAGAGCTTGGCACTGGCACCCAGTGCACACCCCCAACAGAGGGACACAGCACCCAGGGGTGTCAGGGACTTCTCATTTTTGTCACAGGCACTGTACTTTATCACAGGCACTAAATATTTGAGTATGGCCAAATTACTGTTCTTGTTTTGTGATATAGAATAAATATAAAATCTTTTTGGATACATTATTACACTGAATGACTCAAACCTAAATAAAATAGACTTCTGAGAACAAGAATACTATTAAGAACAGTTTCTTTCTCATTTCTGAATATAAAAATAGCAAAATTAACTTTTATTGCTTTTTGGGAAGGAAGAATATTTTTCTTAGAAGTCAGTAATAGACTGATTTAGCTGTTGGGTTTCTTTTTTCCTTGTGAAAATATTGTGAGTAACATGCAGTCACAAAGTATAACCTTATGATGAATTCTTCTGGGCATCAAGAAAACTCCCACCTGGAGAGCCATTCTCTAACAGAGGAAGCACTGCCAAAATAAAGGCTTTTTTGGAGGCCTAGGAAGTAACACAGACATGTTGAATATTTTGTGGCTTAGATTTGTTCTACTCAAATTTTTAATTGTATATGATTCAGTTCCTTGGTGCTAATACAATTTGGGTAGCTGAACTTCTGTATTAACCTTTGCAGATGTCCCAGGACCAGTGGGGGAGCAGAATAGACTAAAAGGACTGAATATTTGGGTACTGCTGTGCATTTTCTGGGTCTGAGCCTTTTCTCATCCTTACAAAGAGGTAGGAAGAAACCTCAACTCCTCCCTGTTAGGAACATGCTACCAATAGAAATCCTGTTGATTATTTCTTACTCACTAATGATTTGATTTTCTCTTTTGGAAGAAAATGCCTCCTTGATCATTATTTTAGAGTCATGATTTAACACTTTTACATATTACATCTAATTTTACATACTACATCTTTTAAACAGATGTGGAAATCTGAACTTAATTTTGGCACACTAAATCATAATTATGTTAAGTTTTTCCAATTAGTTTACATTTGAGGCAAACAGGAATATGCTGATTCAGATTCTAATTTAAAAATTAGATGGAAACTACACTGAATACTTCAAGAAGAAATTAAAATTTTATCACAAGGGACTGGAAAAAATCTTCAGCTATAGATGTATCACTAAATACATGCTGAAGGTATTATTAGTATTTAGCTCCAAAAGAAATATTTGAAATAAATGAGGAAGATGGAAGTCATTATATATTTTGAAAAGTAGAAACTAGAATGAAACTCCATATTTGTAGAAATACAATTATATGTTGAAATATAATTATATAGAAGGGATGAAATCACAGTTGATGTCAATTTTTACTGGATGTTATATAGAGCAGATACATGGGCTTGACATGCTAATTGGAGGAAACTTAATCAGGTTTGGTTAACAATAAAGAATTTGCCCTTTAAAGCGAATTTGGAAAAATGCCACATTCTGACGTGCACATTTTGTTTTACACAGAGCATCAAAATGGCACAAGTTTTTCTAAGAGAAATATTTAAAAATCAAGAGAACAAAAAAAAAAAAAAAAAGAAAGGGGGAAGACTATGCAGGGGAAATTACTTAGGGCCAGGCCCTAAGAAGAACAGGAGACAAAGAGCAAGTGGGTGTAAACAAGGAGAGCAAGCATAAAAATAAAGCAGGTAAGACTGAGAGAAACATGCAGATTTATGGAGATGTGTCAGTTTATTTGTGCCACTTTCTTTTTTCTTTTCTCAGACATAATTTAACTTTGAGTTGACACATACCACCTTATCTGTAAAAACCTGGTAGGCATTTCTGGCACTTCTGTTTCATGTTGTGCTGTATACCTGTAATTCCTTCTAAGACGCAAGATGAATGTGTAGGTATTCTTGATGTATTACTACCATTCCTGCCTTAGTTCAATCTGTTATGACCAGCTGCTCCCATAGAGTTTTTTTATAACTCACAGTGTTCTGATACAATGTTGGTGTAGTGCAAGGGGAAGTGACAACTGTAAATCTGAATTGCCTCATTCTAAAAACTGTATCTATATAATAGCAAGGGCTCGCTCCAAACTGTGATAAATTAAGAGTTTTCTGTAAGATTAGCTTCAAAGTAAGCTCAAATCCTGATAATGAGATAAAATCTTGATCTCTGTTCTTACTCCTTTGAATTTCTTTGATAAGAAGAGCCATATCCTGGCTACTTGAGGATTCACCTTATAGAAAGGAAATATTTTAAAATACAGAACGCTGAATCCTGTCTCTCCTCAGTCTTACCTAAACCTCCATCAGTGAATGTATTTTTATCAAAAAATAACACTTGGCAAAAGCTACTCGACATTGTGTTGTTCTTGGCAAGTGTTATACTACCCTGTGGTGTGTCTGTCCATTCAAGACTTCAATCATTCCATCATTTTGGGGTTGAAGCAGACATACGTTTGTCTGATACAAAAGGAGATAGAAATCCCTTCCTAAAGCATTAGTTGGCAATGGGGCATAGGAATTATTCCTTTATCTTCCAGCTCACAAGAATCTTAATAATACAAGGTTCAAGGAATAATATAAAATAAGATGTCAAAACGAAGGTGTTAGGTAGCTAAGCCTATAACCTTGAAAAAAATTACTATAATTTTTGAAGCTGAACACAATGAGAAGAAAAACTGGGATTTCTGAAACATGCCATTATTCATGCAAGGATAGACGAAATCGTAAAAATTGAAAAATTAACTGTGTAAAACGGAACTGGGAGAACTCATTATTAAAGCATTTTCTAATGGCACGTCATGTGTCATACATGGTAGGCTTTGATAAATTAAAGGTGTCTTAAAACGCCCTTTCCAGTCCCTTCCAAACTGTGCCCCGGGGCTTAGGGAGTGCTCCCAGGCTGTGCTAGCCAGACAGCGGTGTTGGAGGGGCGCAGCTGCGATGGGAGCTCCCCGCTCCGTGTCCCGGGCAGCCTGCGGCTCACAGGTGATGCGGGCCGCACCTGTGTGCGGCGGCAAAGCGGGGCGGGCGGTCCAGTCCTGCCCTGCCGGGCTCTCCTGGGGCTGGCCCCGCTCCCCAGCCGCTCCGGGCGCAGGTGCCGGCTCAGCCCCGCGGCGGCAGCGGCCCCGGGGAGCNCCCGGTCCCGCTCCCATCCCGCTCCGCCCCGCTGCTCCCAGCCCCTCTCCGGCTCCCGCGGCCCCGGCGCGGCGGTGCTGCCGCGCTCTCCCGCCGCGGCTCCCGGCGCCTCCCGCCTCGCCGCATGGACGTGCGGAGAGGGGAGAGCATCTCGGCGCAGCTGGAGGAGGCCAGCTCTACAGGCGGTAGGACGCGGGCGGCGCGGGGACGCGAGGCTGCTTCTCTGAGTTCGATTGGGGTTTCGTCCCCTCTCCTTTGGGCAGCAAGTGTGGCAACTTGGCATGGGGCGGGGAGGGGGAAGCTGCCTGCCCGCTTGCGAGGGGCGAACGCAGCCGTGCAGTCGTGGGCAAATGTGTGTGTGTGTGTATCTATGGGGACAGTAAGCAAACGCGTGATGCCTGGGATCTCGGGCTAAGAAGCGTTCTGGGCTTCGCGATGCCTGCTCTGACCTAACTGGTACTTTTGCCTTTGCTGAAATGACTTGGAGCCGGGAATGAACCTCCAGGGCACATCCTCTCTAGTTACCAACTTAGGTAATTCTGGTCAGGCCCCCTTACACCTCCCTGCTTTGGTCTCCACTGTACCTTTGTGATGTGTAAGTGTCAGCTATTTGATGGAGACCAGCTGCTTCTGGTAAGCCAGGCACTGTTTGGTGCCTTTCTTTTCTCAGTGCCTCAAATTGCAGTTACCCATTCACTTGAGAAAGGCTACAGGATAACTTGCATTTTAGGGAGGAAAAAAGCATGCCTTGCTATTCTGCACAGGGATTGTGACTCCTGGAGTTTTAAGAGTTTTTCCCCAGTTATTTAAAAATGAAGCTTTTAGGTGCAGTGTGTGTAACTGGATGTTGCCAAGAAAGGTGTTCAGCTCAAGCCAGCTGGATAAGCAGGATAGTTGGACAGCTAATGAAAAAACTTTGCGAAACAGGCAGTCAAAAACAGGGGAAACTTAGATATTTCGTGCTGTGCAGATAGATTTTTCATAAACTGTGATGCCAGTGTAGAATAGTAGCCTTACCAACAAGTTGTTTAAAAGACAGAGTGCAATCCCACCATTTGCTTGATTTCTAATGCTTCAGAATGCAACTTCTGCTTGCTAGAAGAGGTTCACAACCATGTGTTCCCTGTTGGATTGTACCTTTCCATAATGTCTCAGATGTTTTAATGTTTCTGAGTGTGTAGCCTTTCATGTAGGGTACCAGATTATTTGCATTGGGGATAGGGAACTTTTGTATCTGACTGTGCTATCAGCTCAATTGTAAATCCATCTTTGCAGCTCACTAAAGTTCTGAGAAAAAATATGTATTCATTACAATTATCCAGCAAGAGGACATGGCCACTAAAGTGGTGTTATGGTATTTCTCACTACTTTTCAGATCTAACCCCCCCAGGTTGTAATTTAGGCTTTTCAAAACTCCACATACCACTGTCAGCCTTCCAGTGCATGCCTGCTAGAGGTCTAAAAGCCAAACTATTTTTCCATAACACATACATCATCAGTGACAAACGCCGAGCAGGCTCTTGGCTACCTGTGCAACCACCATGCAGGACTGTTCAGGCTAAACAAAGCTGGGGTCATGATTTAGGCACAGTGGATTTGCACAGCTGCTGTTGAGGAATTACTTGGTTTATGGATCATTAATGTAGGTATTGAAGCATAAAGAGAATTTAAAGCCTAAAGTTTTTTCTTACAGGTATAGTTTGCAGTAGCAGGAAAGTATCTGTACAAAAATTGGGGAAATATTATCTGAACCCATGTCATGCATGTAATAGGAAATACCCAGATGATGTTTTTATGGAAATTGCCTTCAGTTGAGCCGTATATTAGATGTATTTTCTGTTTTGGTTCTCTTGATCTGCATGCATAGTAGCTTTTAAAAATTAATAACAGCTTTAATTCACTTTAAGCTTGTAATGGTTAGAGGAAGTAAGATACACTTTGGCCCTCTTTTAGAATACCAAGCAAAATCTGACTGAAACATGACATGCTGTGGGAAAAACATTTCTCAAAAAAGAGTTTTTATGTGAGAAAAAGAATACAGAAAGATAAAAATGACCAAGCTAAAAGGAAATACCTCCTTTCTTTTGGAGAATGACACACATTGCTACACTGATATCACCAGTGTAATGTGATGTGATGTGAAGCTAACAAGTGTCTAGCTTCACTCCTCTGGGCTTTCTTGTTATGTGAGAGAGCCCATTTATTTTCATCTTCCCACAGTTTAGGCCCTTGTTCATCTAAACTTTTCTTTATGCTTTTCTCTAGCTGTGTCCCTCGAGGCTCTTAAACGTTCAACTCATTTTCAGTGCCATCAGCATTTCTGAATGTACCTGTCTGTTGTATTTTTAACAAGGAAGGTGGATTTTTTTCTCGTTAATTCTCTTCAAATAGAATCATAGCTTCAAATGTTAGTCCTTTTAAGTGGTAATGCCTACAGTAGAGTTGTTGCTGGGATTTGATGTTAGCACCAGAGTCAGAAATGAAACCAGTGAAAGTGTGACTGTTCCTCAGTTTCATTTTTCCAAGTGAAATAAAACCGAAGTAATGCACAGGCATCCCGTGAAAATTATTAATGAAAAAGGCAACATTTTGTGCCTTTTAACAGGTAGTGACTGCCTTAAGCTGATCTTCTTACATTTAATCTTGCACCTTGCAGGACATCTTCTGATTCAAGGGCATTCAAATTAGTGTCAATTGAAGCACCACTGAGAGATGTTGAAGTACGAGAATGTGTCCTCTGTGGAATACTGAGCCGTTGTAAGGATGAACTGTTTTATTCCTGTGCCTCACGAAATTGTCTTTATCAATGTCTTATCTATCAGAAAGCTGCAGTTGTGCTAGTGATAGCCAAAGCTCTGCTCCTGCTGGGTAAAGGTGTGCAGCATCTTGGCAAAATGAGAAGAGCAGAGGGAGATTATCACTAAAAGTTTGTGTGGGTAAGGACAAGTTTAATCACAAAATGTCCTGTGGGTTCAATATCTAGGACAAACTTAAGCTGCTGGGAATACTAATATGAATAAGACATTATCACAGCAACTGGTTGCTTTGCTTTAGGGTGTGATGAATTCAGAATGGGCATTGTGCTGACCAGTATGACCATACTTATTCAAAAACCAGAAATATTTATGAAAGCTATGGTGTCATTTATGACAAGTTATGAAGATTTTCACTTATTAGACAAGGCAGTTGCAAATTATTCATGTTAGGAAAAAGGCTGTAATTTCTACATTCTGGGCAGAAGGACTACAATGGACCAAATAGTAGTATTACGCAGTGTTTATCCAACTTTAAGTTTACTTAGAGTTAAATATTCTCTGCCATACCTCTGAGAGATCCTTGTGCACTTGTGCTCACTTTTGCTTTTAATGAATGACTTGCTCTTGTTGCTTGGGGCCTTCTTAGAAGACAAAGGAAATAGTGCCAAAAGGACAAAAAAATTACATGTTGAATAAGCTGAAAATAGGAGTTTAGGAAAATGGATGCTAAGAAAAAGCACGGAAGTGATAAAAGGAGGTAAAGGAGGAAACAGATTTTCTATCTCACACATTGAGACACAAAATCCATCATGTGTTAGTGGTATGTATTGGACCAATTTCTTTATATCCTAGTTGGGATTCATCTGACACAATGAAAAGCAAGCAGTGACTTTCCGAGTGATTTGCACCAATATTTGTATCAGCGTGAAAGCTTTGGTTTGTCTGGGAGCTCCATCTGAAGAACGTGCTTCAGTGAAGAGTCAGCATCACTATTTGTACTAATGATCTGGTGTCTCCAAACGCTCTTCATGTGTGGACACTTCTAAGATTCGGATGGACAGGGTGCTTTACCACCTTGTCTATACTGTGCTAGAAGTGCTGCTTCCAAATGCAGTGCCTTTTTCTGTGAAATCTACAAATACACAGGGGAAGGAATAAATTAAATGGACTCATGATCTAATAAAGGATGTATATGTATAATGGACGTGCAAGGAGTTGTAAATCTTTTCAGTGTGAAATACACATTCTACTCCAGCAGGGTGAAGGAAATAGTTGACACTTGGGAGAACTGACTGGGGCATAAGCCTCTGTATAAAATTTGAGTTTTGCCTCCATCTCCAGTTCCTCTGTTCAGTGAGTGCAAAGAAATAATTATATGCAAAATTGTGTTACAGAGAGTCATATTTGACATGAATGCTGAAAATATCTTGCCTTTCCATCACATAAATTTTACATCATGTAAATATCAATTTTCACAAAAATACGTATTTCTTATTCATTATTCTGTCTGTCAGGGTTACTACCTATGCTTGGAGAGTTGATATATAAATAACTGAATATCTGGACAAGTCTCAGGTATACTTGGCTTAGAGAATTTATGCTTTCCAGGTGTTTTTAGACATTTTAAAATATATAGAGGCAGATGTGGTATCTAGCAGTAAGTGTAGCCATCAAAGAAGTAACTGGTGTGTGTCAGGGAAAGCTTTTACAGTGTATCAGATAAGCACTTAGGACTTCTGCTTTGGATTGGAGCTGAATATTTGATCTGTGCAGCATTCAGCTGTAATCTATCCCATCTCAGCCTCTCAGTTTGCCATTGTGATTTATTCGGAATCTTTGGCACTTGGAAAAGAAAGTATCTAAAAATACAGTGCCTGATTGCTTCACTGTTTCATAGATATGTGCGTTCCTGCCAGGCTGTCCTACTGTCTTCTCCCCATCCCCCTCCCCAATTCTGCTTGTCCTCTCTTTCTTCCAGGTACCTAAATAGACTGCAACTGAGCTCTTCCTTGCCAAACAAATGCTGGCCATTTATTGTCTCATATGAGCAGAGGCCATTATGCCTGTTTGAGATGAGGAAGAAAACATTAGCAAATGTCTGTGGTCTTGGAACCCAAATCCATGTTTCAGTAGTTGTAGTTAACACAGTCTGAAACAAGCAGGATTCCCTTCTTTATTAGCACACACTTCAATTAATAGGCTTGAGCCTGTTGTGGGACATGAGAAATGCAGATACAAAACCTTCATTATTTGGAGCACAGTGTGGCAGTGCAGGTGGAGGTGGTTAATGGGATGGTTTGTCTCTATAGTATTTGGCCTGAACTGTAATGTGTGACTGCATCAAAAGTAAATGAACAATTTGACATAGACATTAGCTTTTTTAATAGTAGTTATCATTTTAGAATCTCGTTATTGCTGGCAAGGGCTTTGCTTTCTATTGTTTTTATGGCTAAGTATTATTTGGTCCAGATTTCCCACTGAGTACACCAGGCAGAATGTGTAACTGAAAGTGTATGGAATGTATGTGTTTTGGAGCCTATAGAACTGTGGAAAGCATGGAATCCAATTATTCTGTGACGTTCTAAATTATTAGTTAGTAATTCTATTATAGGAGTCTTAGGATCATATAGATCATGGTTTGATTTTTTTTTTTTTCTCATCATTTTCCATTCTCACACTCTACAGGAAAGGTAATTTCTGTATTATCACCTTCATGCATGCAGCAGCAGAGGAGGTTGGGCACTAGATTTACTTCTATGAGTTTGTGAGATCTGTAGACAGCAATAAACTGGCAGCAGTTTAAAATATGTGGTTGGGTTGAAAATATATTGAATCCATTCACCTCTAAGAATAAACCCAAACACAGAATAAAAGCTGTATATCTGAGCTCATACTGTGTTTTATTTCTGGCAGCCCAGCAGAGACTTAATATGGTATTAAAAGGAGCTCTTTGTCAGAGGTCTGAAAATAAATACAGTGTTTCTCTTTTATATTCTTTTTCACCTCTAAACCAAATTTCTTTAGAGATACACTTTATAGTTGTGATCCCCTGTTGTAAGTTTATAATTTATACTGCAGTCACACAAACAGTGGTATGAAAGTCAGAGATGCTTATGTGTCCACTGGAGAAAGGAGCTACAGGTGGAAGGCATGATAATAGAGAATTTATAGATGCTTTGCCCTATTCAGAGAAATGATGCATTTAAATGTCTGGATTTTATTGTAGGAGATAATATCTTTGTTTGTCTACCAGGTATTTTTCACCAGATAACGCATAATCCCCAAGCACAGTTAAATGCGCAGCACTGCACAGCACATTATACCCGTATGCCACAAAGTTGCCAAGTGGTGACAGCATAAAAACAACTATTCCAACTCAAAATGTCCTAAGACAAAGATTTCAAGGTGGTTGATGCATTCAGTAAGAAAGGCTTTGCTATTTATTGACAGGTAAAAATCCCCCCAGTTTTACTGATAAAGTTTTCTTGTTCTCACAATTTTCAGTTACCTCTCTGTATCTCCACAAAGCTATATTATGAATATTGCTGTAGTTATTGTGCTTTAGTAGAGAAAATCATATTCTTATTTTTTGAATCAAACTTTTGTTAATAATCCGGGAAGAACATTTAGGATTTATTAGAAAGGTAAACAATAGCCATAAAGTGTGATGATAAAGACCAAGAAATGCCTTTTATGTGTGTGGTTTTAGTGGTATCTGAGCAAGTGGACTCTGGGATCTGCTGTTCTGTTACCTTTAGACAAAGATAATTAGACAAAGACAATTGAATCCTATTTATCTTAAAATCATTAGGAGAAAAATCCTTAAAGGGTAGTTTACTGAAGTAACATAACAGATGTATATCAAGGTTATGTAACCATGGATTCATGTTTTGCTCCATTGTGTGCTGGTAGCAATATGATAGGTGTTTCCTCAGAACACCATATGTCTTGAGTTTGGAGAGTGGAGCTGGTTTTAACCAGAGGGATACCCAGATGTCCTTAATTATTCTGACTGTTGACTTATATTCCAATGCTCAGTAAGTGAATTGTATACTCCATATCTTCTGATTCACTTTTTTTATTCTGTGTATTATTTTCCATGTTGATTTATGGACATTTGAGGTTATTGTGTTTTTTTGATGTGACATTATAAAAAGTATCACCTGTTGTAATGCTGTCAGTAAAGAAAGATAAATCTAGACTGTTTGGGGTGTTGTGTGGTGGCAGCATCCACCTGCTGGTAACTGAAACAGGTATACATTAAAATTCGTTGTTGTTTTTAAAAACGTGCTGTAATTGACATACACACACACTTAGGTGCTGCCCTGATTTCTGCACAGCCAGTCTGCCAAATCCAAGATGTCTTAAGAAAAAAAAAAAAAATAGATATGCAAGTTGTGAGGATGTGTAGTATGATTATGATACAGAGAATTTCATGCTATTGTTTCAGTAAGTAGGTCTACTTTATATACTGTATTGTTATTTGATCTTTGTGGTGGTGATGAAGTGGCGTTTCCCAGTTTTTTTGGTTTTTTGTTTTTTTTTTTGGAGTATTCCACATTGTGCATTATCTTCCCAGCCTGACTTCCAGAAGGGGGTAATTGAGAGAAGTGCCTCTGCATCTAGGATCTGTCTACTAAGTTGTTTGCTTCAAAGCTGTTGCTTCCTTCCTTCTCTGCTTGGTAGATGGGAAAGAGCAGGTCAAAGAGCAGGATGGGTTTGGTAGACAGGCGATAGGTGTGGCCCTTTCTGCCTTATTTTACATGATGATGATGATGACAAACCTCTTTGCAGGAGATTGACACCTCCAGCTCCCTCAAGCAATGGCTTCTGTTTCTGCCTATTTGTCACTTGGAAGCACATGTGAACCCCTCAGCGAAATGAGCACTTTCTGACCTTTTTTGCATAATCTTTTTCCTCAGAGGGATGTTATTTTTAGGTTACATGCTTCTTTCTTGGTTGGTTGATTGTCAGTCAAAGGAGAGGAGAGTAGGTGATGCATCCAGTGGAACTGGTGGTCTCTAATGTATGTTTTATAAAACAGAATTCTGATAGACTGGAGGAAAAATAGCGAGTGGATGTTGAAGTGAAAAGGGAACAGACATGGCTGAGGCTATAGTGACAGTTCTTTACATGGCACACAGACTATAAAGTTTCCCCAGTACCCTAAATCTACTAAAAATACGAACTAGCAGGATCTAAAAGTAGACAGAGTTGCTTAATATTATGTTATATAAATATTATAATACCTTGCTTAATTGCTTAACTTGCAGGGTTGAACTGTATTCAGACATTATTTTGACTCATGAAAATATTTGTGTCAGCTACATACAGCTTTTGTTTCCATTCAGCTAATTTTCTAACAATGAAATAGAATAAACCAACTCTGTGTTTCAATACAGACTTAGAAAGATCTCTTCCTGTATCGCCAGTCTTTGAGGCACCCCAGACTTCTTGAGAATCAGTGCCTTTTTTTTCCTGGGAGATGGGAGGTGTTCAGCTGAAATCCCATGATGTACTAAAAAACCCCAACACCTACTCATAATTTAGCTGTATGTTTTACTTTACCACAGTTTAAAAACAACTGCCTATATTTAGAAATGCAAAAGCAAGAATATTTTGACCTGTTTAGATAGTAAAACTATCTAAAAGATGTCAGTAAATTTCTAATGTCTTATTAAGCAGTGTTTTATCAGCAGTCACTTTAATCAACAGCACTTAAATTACTGTTAGACTGACAATCTGTTAAGACTTTTTCAATTAAAGAATTCAGAAGAAAGAAGAAGCAGCTTTTTTTTGGTGTATTTTTCTTTTCCTTTCAAGAACCCAAGGCATTAATAGTGTTTTTTCATGTTAAACCTTTTCACAAAGAATACCTACAGAAATGCTGTTAGTTGAGTGACTAATTCCTCTATGAAAATGAACAAGAAAAAGCTGTTCTTTTTCATTGGAAATGAATGGCATTATCAAAACACTATTTGGTAGGTGGCTTTCCATTCTGCAGGTGCAGTGTTAGAATAAATGAGTATGCAATAGTGAACACAGTCCATTATGTAGTTTCTTGTTGCAGCAACACAAAATGTTTTGTGTTCTGAGAAGGGCATGTATTGATTAAATGCACCTTTACACTTAAACAATTAATAGAGATCTACTGGCTCCATCAGTGCCTGTTTCATCATGATTGAAAGCCTGATCTTGCAGCAGTTGTAGTTCAGTGCAGTGTTTGTAACTCAGGATCATCCTGTTATACTTAAGAAAGGTGGTTACTCATAAGTGTTTGAACAATTAACTTTAGTCCTTCTGATTCTGAAACGTCTTACAGAGAAGGGAAGAAACAAAGCTTTTCTCTTCCTGCATAGTCCAGAATTTCATAAACCAAAACTGGGGCTGTAGGGGATACCCAACTATATTGACAATACACCTTGTAGTGCTAATACAATCTTATCATGCTAATATAATGCGAAAGAATACAAGAATATGAGAAGCAAATAGAGATACCAAAAGAGAGCTTGTTTACCTATTCAAAATTATGGAGAGTATTTCTAATCCAAACCACCAAATTTGCAACTTTCAAGAGTCAGTTAATTATTTGCTTTCTGGGAAACAAAACTTCCTCAATGAATGCTGAGATTTTTGTGTAATATCTTCATTTGAGAAACTTTTATTATAAGACAAAATCCTACCACTGACAGAGTTGTGACTTTTCTGCCTGAGGACAAAATAAATAGACAGAAACTCAGTCAAGTTTACATGTTTATATTTGTCTCTGAATGCTAGGCAGACAGTGACTAACCAGGCTGACTGCATTCAACGGTGTGTAATCCATACAGCCTGCTCAGGGCATAAGCCTCATACAAAATCCAGCTCAAAAACTCTATTACACTGGATTTCATTTGTACTTTTGAGATAAAAGCAATAAAAACCCAAGGAATCACAGAAAAATATTTTGGAGTACAATTTGAGAAGTGTTCCTATTTCTCGTGATTTCCCAAGGCAGGATCAAATATTGATATTCTGATTCAGATGAGTTTTGGTCAATGTACTTAAAATTCACGACAACTGAGTGCTTTATGATATTGCTGGTTAATTTATTCCAGAATTTATCTTTCCTGATATACAGTTTCCTAGTCTTTAAGTAAATCTTCTTACATGTAAAGCCTGGTACCCAAAATGTTTTGGGTGATTTTATAGTACTGAGTTAAACAAAAACTTTCATTGGTATGTCTTAGATTTTTGTCTTGTTAATAGTTTTAGGTCTGAACTGCTGTCCCTTCCACAGCAGCCTTCCACCTGTCCTCAGTCTGGGATTTAATGTGTTCAGTAGTGGCAGACTTTCCAGACAACTTTCCAGTTGTCACCTAAATAGTTTTTCTCCATTCTGTTTTAATAAGATTGATAATTTCTCTGAAAGTTTACTTGATGGGTTCTAAATTACACTTTACAAATTATAACTAGTTTTTGAATATTGCTTTTTATTTTTTAACTTTCAAGATTGTTGGAAGCTTACTGACTAAAGTGCTTGAAATAGGAAAACTAAAAGTAGGGTAAAGATTTCAACTTACCTGCCTATCACAAAGGAGAGATTCCAGCTTGCCCTGTTGATGATAATTCTTCTTATCCTACAAGAGCTCTGTAGGCTACTGCTTCCATGGGGATGAGATCAGCTGCTCCCAGTTTTGTGTTGGGATTAAGTTACGCCCTTGCAGTGCACAACTCTTGGTATGAATCAGGTCTCAAGAATTTGGGATGTGGTAGGAATCATTGTCTTGCAAGAAATAACAACCATCAGCTTTCCTTCATCTCTATGGGAAGCTTGATGGAAGGCTGTGTGGATTCTCGGGGGCCTCCAGAACTTGTCTCTTTTATGATCTGAACAGATATTCCAAACAAATAAAGAAGCACAGCTTTAACTTGCACTGCTTTCCAGCTATTTATTGCATTTGGATCATCAGAAAGAATACTTTGTCAGTGACCCTTTTATGAACTCAATCTTTTCTAAGAATATTTTATCTCTTGAACATTTGATATGTAGCATGAACTTAGTTCTCTCTTCCATAAATAAAAACTGAAGACAGTTACTTTAAACAAATTTTGAACATGAAAAGTCAGTGTCACAGACAATAGCAAAGCGTTTGAAGTTTCAAGCACTTCTTATTCAGATTATTTTTATCAGTGCTGCACCATCTCACTTGATAAGATGTGCCTCCGCTTTTATGAGTGTCTTTACTAAATGCTATTATAATGATAAAATAGGATGTGCTCATTCCTCTCATTTTCCAAGGCTGATGCATCTAGGAGGCTTTAATCAAGAAGATGTCATATATTTTAACTTTTATTTCAGCTTAAGCCTTTTCGTATTCTAAGAATATGCTTTTTGATGTGCATATTCTGAAAGTATTTAAACTTTTGTCCACTGCCTGATTAAAACCACCATTAGAATGACACTTGCATACAAATGGCTGTAGAGAATTTATTATCTGTCTTTCCCAAATTCATTTTTATAGTCTGATAGATTAGGGATATGGTTCTTTAAGCTTGTAGCTCCAGGAGAGTTCTGTGATAGCTGGTCTGTAGATGTTAATAAATTAAACTGTGTGTTTGACTTCAGTTGTGAGATGTGATAAAGCTGTTTTAACGAGCCCAGGCAGAGGCTTTTATCTGGCAGTCCTCTGGAGGCAGGGAGCTGGTGCTCTGGCTTTATACCAATCAGCATGCCTTGCTTTGACTTTGCTGGGGAAATGTTACACTTGATTTTTATATGAATATATAACACCATCTTCTTTTCTCTATATTTTAAGAAGTTCACAGTGTTTTGATTGGCAGTTACTTTGTTAACACCCATCACAGCTAATCTATTTTATACATTGTGTGTCTTTGTCTTCACATGATTTATTCTCCTTCTGAATTTCATATTAAATTCTAGCACTACCCTTTTCCTTCAGAACAATATTGTTAAATAGTTGACCTTAGCTGCAAATGAAGTATGCAGTGAGTTCTATTTGTTGTGTCTGTTTCTGTATAACTTTTTATTAGTGTACTCATTAGTCTTTTATGAAACTATTAAGCCAGTAATATATCTTTGATAGTACTGTGATGGAGAGAACTACGTTATTCTTGGATGATAGGATCACAGTGCTTTTTGATCAGAATTGTCACCGTCTGAAATTACTGGACACTTTCTGAAGTCTTTGAGAATAATTTGTAAGTGATAAAGAAATGAAATTGAGAAGTCTTGTGGGGAAAATTGTCTAGGCATTTGGGCTATGCCTGTATATGAGAAACAGTAGCTCACAATAATGGGGAAACTGGGTGACTGAGTAATAATGAGTAAGAATTTTTAGAGAGTTCTGTGGGTGATCGAGTTGTGGACTCATACTGACAGGGAATAGGAATGGTTTATTGAAAACAAACAAGCTGGTTTTATACACTTTCCAAGGCACAGGATTTCCTTACATGGTCAGTCTCTCTATGTGACCTATCCCATGTTGCCACGTGAGCACCTCGCGTTCCAAATGTCCTTTTATAGGGTGATCACGTGCTGTTCGTGTCTGCCAGCTTTGGACAGGCTCCTCTCTGTAGGACACCTCCTCCCCAAGGTCAGGCTGACACAACCCCCTCTGTGCCCCCAGCCTGCAGCCCATCTCCATCCCATCTCTTCCTACAGAGTTCCACTTCAGGCTGACTCTAGTCCAGTTCAATTGACTGAATGCCTGCTAATATTTGTAGTGCTTTAAGTGAGCTTCTCGAACGCGGCTTCCCACGTAGTTCCACATGAAATATTCTGTGTATTCCAAGTGCATTCCATTAGGTGACTTGTGAAAGCACATTCCTGATCTGAATGGAAAAGCTGATAGGTCCACATGTCACACAGCACTCTGGGAGCTTTTCCATTCTCTGGGGTCCAGAAATTGTGTGATCTTGTTTGAACATTTTTGTCTCTTCTGCAGAATTATACGATCCTTTCCATCTGAGGGAATACTTAGGGAATCATGCTAATATTTTAGGGATTTTTTTTTTCAAAATTAGGCCTACTTATTTTAGAATTTACTATATTTAAACCCACAAAATTGTGTCTTTTTAGGACTAAATTCTCTGGGAGAGATTTTCTTAACATCTAATCACCATCATCAAGCATCAGCATCATTATGCAGAAGCTACTTCTCATTTTCTGATAGAGAATGATTTCTGATAGCATTTCTGCTATCACTTGCCTGACTGACAATTTGCAATTAATTCTTATTGTGTGTATTCAGGCTGCTCGTTTAGTTGTGACTGCAACAGCACATGTGCAGAACATATTACAGAACTGCCATCAGTGAGGTGCCTTCTTCAATAGGAAAATGTATAACTGTGTCAAAAATAAACATCATAGATCTTAAAAGCAGAATACGTATGTGCTAGAGTTTCAGTGCTGGACTTGGTGAATACACCATCTTACACTGGCTGTTTGCAGACAGTTCTGCTACTGGGTGCAACACACCCTGGTAACTTCTTGTAATTTCTGTGTTTCACGTTGCTATTGCTTGTCCAGAGAGAATATAAAAGATCAGTAAAAGCTGAGGGAGAAAACTAAGTCTGCAAAGAGTACAACCCTTCATGAAGGTTGGCTCTTTTTATAAATTACATTAGTTTGATGTGGCACTAGAGTTGGAACTTTTAGAATAGTGGGCCAAAGTACAGCTTGTTGAATGTTTCAAGACTATTTTCAAGTACTTTTAGGGTTTGAACATATGCATTGGGTAGGGTTTTCCTTGCACACCCTGGTTTTGAAATCTAATATTAGCACTGTTTGCTACAGAAATAGCCACACACAAAGCCAAATTAACTTAATTTTATATTTGTCAAATGTTCATGCTGAATAACTACACCTCACAATTTCTTGCTATGTTAAGGAATCAAATTTATATTCAGAGTGATTATACTTCTTTTAAATGTTACTAAATTGGTTCTAAATCAAATTATTTCAAAGATGATGCAACTACCAGATTTATTCTTAGGTCATGTGAGTACCTTCTCAGCCTACTGCAAAAAATGTTTTGAAACCACAAATACATGCAGACTTATCTCCCATATTCAATTAATTTACGAAAAAATCACACAGGTGTATTTTTTCCAGAACTTCATAATGGAAAGGCTTTCCATAATGGAAGCTAAAATAGAAATTGTTAATGGTAATTTCTTGAAGTTTGAAAGTGACTGGAAGTTTCTGTTCAGCACTGGTGAGGTGACACCAGAAAGGGAGTCCTGTGTCCAGGTTTGGGCTCACCACTACAAAGGACACGGGCATAGTGGAGAGAATCCATTAAAGGTCCATGAAGGTGATTAATGGACTGGACCATCTGTCCTTTGAGGAAAGGCCTGGAGAAAAGAATGCTCAAGGAAAATGTCATCAATGTAAATGAATACCTGAAGGGAGAGAAGAAAGAGGGTGAAGCTCATTTCAGTGGTGTCCAGTGACAAGAGCAGAGCCAGTGGGCACAAACTGAAACACGGGGGGTTAATTGTGAACGTGAGGAATGGGGGAGTGACCTAGAACTGGGCACAAGTTACCCACAGAGATTGTGCAGTGTCCCTCCTTAGAGATACTCCAAAGCCATCTTCAGATGGTCCTGGGCAAATCTACTTTAGGGAGCCCTGCTTGAATAGGGAAGGTGAGAACAGGTGACCTCTGAAGGTATCTCCCACCTCAACTGTTATGTGATGCTAAGACTGAAATGGACAATCCTTTTTTTAAAGAGCACATTAATTGTAAATAATTTTCTTGGAACACTTGTGGGATTTTCTTTGTATTTTTCATCTTTGCTTACCTTTCTATCCACATTTTTGTATATAAAAGTTATTTCAGGAATGGTTCTCCTCAATAGAAAATAGGTTGAATATTTTTAAGCAAATGGCAGGGAAGACTGTAGTTGCATATGAAACTGAAAGAGGGGTTCTGTAATGTAAGATGCACTTAACCAGTAGTTCATGGGTTGGAAATGATCTTCAGAGTTCAGATGTTCAGAGTTAGATAATTTTGTTCAAAGAGCCCTGCATAGACACACCAAATCCCCCAGTTTTCTTCAACATGTGCTCCAACATGTAAGCACTCAAAAATTACATATTATTGCCATGATCATAATTTTTGAGACTGGACTGCTGTGTCAATATAATTTTCTTTTCTGTTAAGACCCTGCTAGTTTTGTATGCTTTAAAATAGGAACTGCTACTTCTGCCATTTCTCTAGATCTGTCTGCAACCCTGTTGGTCATGTGTTTTCATGAAGAGCCTTCAGAGAGTGTTAATAGCTGGAAATTTGAGCCGTTAGTGTGAAGATATTAGATCTGTATACACATAAAGCATGAAAAGAATAAAAAATAATTGAATTTTCTGTTTCATTGTGTTGGTATGTAGGGTACTTGATAGTGTTTTACAGCCATAAAAGAGCTAAGAAGAGCTAAGTATCCATAAAAGAGCTAAGAAGGAAAATAAAAATACTGCCGTGGGGTAAAATAAAGATACTAGGTTTTGCAGAGCATTCCCAAACCTGAGATTTGGATGTGTACTCAGGTGTCATTTTTTCTTAGTGAAGATGTAAACTAGGTTAGGGGTTCTGGAGTTCTTTCATATTTTTCACTTTTAGTGATTTTGAAAGTTTCTTGTGTGGTATAGCCCACAGCAGCAACATCTAGAAATTACATAATGACCCACTTAAGAAAAGCAGTCAGATGCTGTGCATTCACTCACATAGAGAAATATCTCCAGTCAAGTCAAAGAATTTTGCTGTTACTTCTTGAGCATAGGGAGTTGCTCAGCTGAGCTCAGGTCAATATTAGCCTATTTTATAAAAAAAAGTTTGGTGATTGTATCATAGTATAAATCAGATTTTACTCTTCATCCTTATTTGAAGATACGGGACCTGAAGGTTGAGTTGTAATGTAGGTGGGATACTAATACCACAATTATGGGTTTGTTTATGTTTCTTTTTTTTTTATGCTGATGGAAACATGTACCTTCAGTTCTTACACTTTATTAATAAAAGCTATTGTTAATGAAAAAACAAGTTAAAATGTTTGAGGGAAAAGCATGAGTTGAATTTTTGTGCTTTTCAGAAGTCTTCTGGAAAAACAAGAATGCTCCTTCATAGTACTTTATCATTCTTAAAACACAGTATCAATTTAACCTGCTTTGCAAGCACTTTTGACATGGCTAAAATTAAGCAAACAAGCCCCAACACAGACAACCCCCCCAAACTTTTAAATCTTTAAAAAGAATTTTAGTTTAAAATTTTGATTATCAGATTATGTTTTGTGTTGAAGGTACACATAGGAATATTACCCATTAGATTTTACAAACTCTGAGGAGTTTAAAAGCAATTGAATAGTCTAAGATAGTTCTGAAGGGCACATTAGCTCTCTAACACTTCTGAAGACAGACAGATTTGAATGAATGTCTTCATTCTACATGTCTTGTATAAAAGATTCCAGTAGGCCATTTGGTGAAAGTATCTTTCTGAGCCAAAAATAAAATCTATTACACCTTGTCAATATTGTACCAGTTATTTTAGTAGAGAGAAGATAATATATTCAGTCAGTTCAATCAACAATTTACTTATTATTCTCCTCCACATTTTTCAAAGTGAAAATAAAAACCAAATCCCCTATTTTCAAAAATGAAAATTAGAATTTCCATGTAATGAAACATGACTATAGCTGTACCTCAAAAAAACCACCTAATGTTAGAAGAATTAAAACCACATAAAGAGCTTCTAGGAAATACTGCAACTGCTATCCTTGAGCTTTTTAATACGTGCCCTCAACCTATACTAGAGCTGCTAATCTGATGCTACCTTTTGGCTAAAAAATTTGGACTGAATTGACCACAATATCTATCCATTTGGTTTTGGTTTGCTTTTCTTTTTTAGGTATGAATTACGCTCAAAATACTTCCTCTTTTTCACTGATTTTTTTTTTTGGTTTTGAACACAAGAACTGCTTAACTATATTATGAATGTTCATACCCTTGCACACTAGTAGAGCACTGACCAAACTTCCCATAGACAACAGACTATCAGAAAGCAGCTTCTCCCCAAGCTGGCAAGCCCCAGTTTCTTGGAATGTGCTGTATTTGCAGCAGAGAGCTCTGTGGTGGTGCTTGGTGAAGTCTGAAGAAATGTATGGCCAAGGATGGAGCAAATGGTGTTAGTATTCTGCAGGGAGTAATGCAATTGCCTGGGACAGCTGTGATATTCAAACTCAAAGTCATAAGTGCAGAGCACAATGTAGGTGGAATTACAGAGAGCCAAGCTGAGTAAAATTACTTGTTTCTGGAAAACTCTACTGATTGTCACAAAGTGGTGGAGTGGACTTCTGGAACTCTTGCTATCAACACATGCTGTTAACATGCTTTATGATGTAGAATCATCCATGGGAGAGATAAGTCATAAAATCCAACTGAAATTATGCTTGAAAATTAAAGATATTAAAAGTATTTTTGATCAGAAGAGAGCCTTGCTCAGCTTCTTCCAGCTCCATGACATGATCATCACTACTGAAGATGGTTCTCCTTGCTGTAGATTGCAAGAACAAGGTATTCAGAAGAGCCTGGTTGTATTAGTTTGCTACTTTTTACCAAGAGGATGTAGAACCCCTTCAAGACCATGGCTCCTGCATTCACTAAGAACGATGACTGTTAATAATAGCTTGGGGCAACCTAGGGAGACGTGAAACTTTAATTAAAGCTAATGCTAAGTGTTCTATGTAGGCATTACCTTTAGAAAATAAAATCACTTAGGTTATAAAGCTCTGGAATTAGTAAACTGACAGTGATTTTAAGAGGAGAATTAGTAGAGTAAATTATTCCTTTTTTCTTTGTTTCTTCTGTCCTGCAATTAAGTTTGTGTTTTCAGGTTGGGACATAGATAGTACTGAAAGTTGATAGTATACTTCTTTTGTTTGAACATCCTGTTTTTTAAAGTTGAAGCTAATGAGCCCCTAATTATTTTAATGTGAATGATAGAAGGCTTAGATACTATCCTGTGATCAATCTGGGAAAGCATTCTCATAACTAGTATTAGGGGAAGCACTTACATTTTAAATTGTTTTTAATGAAGAGCCACTTCTTGTGGTTTTATGTGATTATTTTATAAAAACTCTTCTATCTTGTGAGTGCTATAAACAAACTCTTGCTTAAAGCACATTTGATACTTGGAACTTCTGAAACAATGGATAATTTTCAAGATTTTCCTTTCTGTATATTTGAGTATGTCTGAAGGTACATTGCATCATGCAGTAGTATTAGATCTGTATTCAAACAGAAAATAGAAAAATGAATGAGAGAGGAAAAAAAAAAGAGGCCTAGATCATGTCTATCTTCCTGTTGTTGCCACTGTTTTTTTGATCATAAATGGTTATCATGACTAGATATCTCTATGACATAGTCTTTAAAATGTGTGATGTCGTTGTTTATCTACCCTGCACTTGTAACTCCCTTGAACATGAAAGGAGAAACCACGCAGCAAGAGGATGGGTTTGATGCTGCACAGTCCATGCATAATGGGGAATTAAAATCAGGGTGGCAGTCACCTGGCTGCCTGGTTTATGCTTCTGTTCAGTCAGCCCAAGACCTTTCTTTCCATAGGCTGGCAAAGTTTAGTATTCTGTAAGTAATAAAGACTGCACTTCAGCATGCTTTATGGAATAACCTAGGTGCTTTGCTGTTCTATTCAAACTATAAGTCAACCTTTGACAAAACCAATCAAATATTGATGTTAGGTCCTCTCCTTACAGATCATCTATTCATAGAGTTCTTATGGACTTCTGTAAGAATTCTACATCCTGGAGGACTTGCAAACATAGACTTACTAAAGCTGTTTGCAATTTAGCAAACTCTAATTAAGTAAGTTAGGTTGAGTCATGTTCAATGGCATTAACTTCCCTTGATGATTAATTCAATTTTTGGAGACGTTTTTCTGCCTATTCTTAATGTCAGTAATTTACTTGAACAGCAAAAGGAAAAGGAAAAAAAATCTAAGCATTGGAAGGGAGAGTAGTAGTCTGAATCCTTTGCTTCTCTCTGTGGAAATCTTCAAGTATAATTGCTCTTTTTTGCTGACATCAAATTTCAAGGACTCTGCAGAGAATAACAGTTATTCTGAAATACAATTGTACTGTTCAAAGTGCACTACAGGGTCCTAAACTCTCCTGTGAGTTGTCCCTCTATAAAAAGAAGATTGAGTCTAAATTCTGAGATTATTAGCTATTTTGTAAGATAAATTTCAAATGAAGATTGTCCTGACAAGAGCAACAAAAGAGGGTTTTTTCTTTGTTTTGTTTTGTTTTTATTAATGATTGATGCATGCAGGAGCACTCCATACAAATATATGGGTTTTGGCAAGTGTGGCATACAGGGAAATGTTCTTTGCCATGTATATTAAAGGTTTGCATAATGCATAATGATAATGCAAGAAATAAATTACCATTGGTTTTCTAATCAAATCAAAGCTTTATGACAAGTTTACCTAACTCTAGTCTGACCTAGGTATTTTTAATTTAATGAGAAAAACCTTTCACTTACCTTATTTTGCCTCTTATGAAATGCTTGTGACAATTTGAAAACCATCCATTCACAACACATTGTTTTTACTTGGCCCATTATTTTTATAGCCACAACAGGCTCAACCTTCTGTATAAAGGAATTGGAGATAAAATTTGCCACTAATAGCAACCTCTTAATTCTACATGACTGCCATTCCTTGCCCTGCTTCTTTTAAAGTCCCAGAAGAATATTAAATATGTTACATGAAGGAAGAACTATTTCAAAATTTCATAGAAGTAAGAGAAGGCCATAATTGACATAATTTTCTGACTGAACTGCAGTACACTGTTTTGGCTCAAATACTAAAATAATCTGATGTTTTTCCTTTGCTTGCATGATTTTTGGACACAACAAAGCAAAAATATTCTGCCCAGTTCATGGAGCTCACTGACAAACACCGCAGTTTAGGAGAACTATAAATGTGTTAACAGAGCCCTGACAATGTTGAGTTTTTTTGAAGTGATGCTAATTATGCTACTAAGATCATCACCGTTTGCAGCAGAATTCATCAGAGCCTTTTTTCAGTCAAGCAGATGGTTTAAAATTTATACAAAATTTAGGGTTGAGTGCCTGTGGGAGAAGCTATAAACTGCATCACACTGGACCAAAAGCTTTGGCAGTTGTGCAGCCCAGTTCAGGGGCTGTGAGCCCCTCATCACCCCTGGTGATGGCACAGCACTCCCCCTCCTGTGCCCATGCTGCTCCTGTAGGCACCTGCCTCTTGCTCTCCTCTCCTGTTACCAAGCCTCGTGCCAATCTTTGGAGGCGACTGTTCCACAGCATCTGTACCTCAGCTTGGATCCTCCTCAGATGACCAGGAACATTTTTTCAGTGCTCAGTTTCATACCACTGAGAGCAGCACTGCTATCAGACCTTGTCTCACAGTTTCTAGAAAAAATGATTGCATTGTAATCCTTAGTGCCTGATGGATGCCCCAAGGAAGCAAAAATGCTGAATTCAAAAGAAGTTCCTTCTACAATTTTCTAGCTGTGTGATAACTGGGTAGTATTGGATGTCTTACAAGAAGACTGAAATGACCCCTGTGATGGATTTTTAAGTATTCTTTTGTATTATGTGGCTCTGCAATGATCTGTGGACTTCCTGGACATGCCCACTGTTTAGAAAAGTCTGATAAACCTGACAATGTCTTCTAGTGTTGACTTCTGAAGAACAGCAGTGATTACTGTTTTACCTTTTTTTTGGGGATATGAAAATGCCTTCTCAAACAGCTTGGAAATTTATAAATGGAGATTTTAGCGGATTTGGAGGCCTTGGAAATTTATTTAATACTTTTGCATATTTTTATCCTGCTTGTTGTTTTAAATATCAAGTGCTGCATTTATGTACAAAGTTCAGGATTGGTTAAAATGGTAGTACATAATTTTCATGTATAAAAAGTCTGCTGTTGCATGTTTTGTGACTGGTAAATTTAGCAGAACTGCTGACATCAAGAGATGCAATTCTTGTGCATTTATCACTTTTTTTTTTTCCCAACAAATTTTTGGAACAATCAAGGAATTTGGTCATTTTACTATCAAAATATTTGTCTTCAAAGATTTTCTAATAATCCAAGGCATTAACAAGCTAATAAATGGATATAAAGTTGCACAAATGTTGCTCTATTTTAATTCTAAGACGTATTGGTAAAACATTAGATTTGAAGCCCAGAATGTAATATTTTGAAATGGAGCAAGTACTTGTACTCGAAGTGTATCCTGTTTTTTCTAGATTGTTTAAATAGTAAGAAGTAGGCATAGAAAAAATGCAAATGTAGGATTTTTTTAAACATGATTTGATTTTTTCCCCTTTGTAATTGGAAAAATATTGTTGAATACATTGATACTTAAATCAATACGTAGTATGAAGAAATGTGATATTTCCTATTTCCTGTGTACCTAAAATTAAAACTCTCTGGATTTTACTACAGAAACAATTGTTTCATTTTGTAATGTATATAGATTACATTTTCTCAGTTCTTTTACATGCAAATATGGGAAAAGAAAGAAAAAATATGGTCTATATGAAGAAGAACAAAAGCTACTTATTTTCTTAGAAAAGATAGATGTCTCATCTTATGCCATGCAAACGAAAGATAGAATCATTCTAAACTGTGTAAGGAAAGACATTTAGTTTGCAGAACTCCCTTAGAACCAAAGATCTCTTTTAAAGACTGTGGGAGAACTTCTGATTCCTGAAGAACCAGAAAAGCCGTGTCAGATCACAAATGAAGAGACTGCTGTGCTTTGTTTGTTGCTTGGTTCTTGGGTTTCCTGTTACCATCTGGCCATACCAATGTCCTGGATTGCTTTAAAGCAGTAGATTACTGTATTTCTGCTATCTTCTTATTTTGAGGCTTACTGCTGTGGTAATTTGAGTGCAAATCAAGTAAGCGAGTTCAGTTGCCATCCAGTGCACGGTATATGAATAGCTTTTAATAATGTGCACTGCTGGAGATTATATAATGATTTTTCTTTGAACTTTAATTTCTTCTTTTTATAAGTATTTTAAAGTTCTGCAGCATTAAACCTACCTCTCTCCCTTTATCAGTTAGTTAAAAGGAAAGATTTTTATGTGCCAACATCAGGCACCTTGCACAAAGTTAACTGAATGCTAATTATGGTTCAGAAATTTTCTGTGCTCAGAGCTGATTATACCCAAAGCCAATAAGTGTCCCCCTGCTTGGTTCCTATCTTTTCAGGTTTTCTAGGTACCATAAAACTGCAGTTCCTCAAGCATTCAAGTATATAAAGTCAATTCACTTTCAAATTAGGCCATTTTTAAAAGATGTGTTGAGGAATTGCGAAGAAAATGTTCAGTCTCCCTTTCACTTTGCCTCGGGTCACATTTAGAAGAATGTTTCTTCTAGACTGTCGTCTATGGGGATTAAGCATTTGCTGAGTCCTGAAATGGAGGTGTTTTTCTATATAGAGATATTTTATTGACTCAAAGTCATTATAACCTCTGAACAGTGAAGATGTGGAAGTATTTGCCATGAAGCCTCGGAGCAGAGGAACAGCTGTAAAATCCTGAGGGTGGAGAGGATTAATTTGGGTCTGTTTCTGGGATGAGCTGACACCTTCCAGAAGAGGACTAAATGTTTTTTACACATTATTGTGAAATTTACCTCCCCTCCAAAACCAAACCAAACCAGAAAAGAGCTCAAAACCAACACTTGGTGATGGAGTTTAATAAACTTTATTAAAGTTTAATTTAAAGAATTTAAAGATTTTTTTTATTAAAGAAATTTCAATTCTTCAATAAAAATAAAGAATTGAAAGCCTTAACAGGACAATTTGAATTCCCCATCCTCCAAAAGCCATTGTGATAAAAGTTAAATCTTTATGTCATAATCATTGCCAGATTTGCAGGTTGTCAGATTTGATAACAGGAAAATAATCCACGATACCTTTTTCCATTAATTGATGTAATAATTCTATAATATTTTGATATTAGTCTAAAATGTGATTAAATAATTTCCTAAGTCTATTTCGATTTTTTTTAATACTATATGCTATAAATTTCTTTAATATGAGTGCAATAGAATAACTTTACATTCAACTGGGTTGCAAAACAGACTCTATCTCACAGATATACTTTCAGAATGCAAGTTTAATCTGCTTTTCACATCGTGTCTGAAGGAGACTTCAGTACTAGCTAGCATATATTTTAAATGGCTCAGATGTTAAAAGTACCTTGCAATATAATAAACTCAATTCCATATAATTATTGCAGTATAATTACTTTAATCTAAAGCTTTGCCATTACGTTTTCTATTTTCAAATTTCAGTAATCAACTACATCTGCTACTGATGAACTGTAACGCTTATCTGCAGATGTTTAATTTCTACTTATAACTCCCTTAATCTTGATTGCATTGGGATGAAACTTTACAAGTCTTTATGTAGGAGAGAAATGTTCAACCTTTGTCACGAAGCATGGAGAGGTACTTATTATTAAAAAGAAAACTTTGTAATGCAATTAAGATAAAAAAAGTTGAGATTTGTCTAGAAAAAATGTCCCTTTAGTTATGAATATTTGAGTTTCAACAGTGAACACAGTTCAAGGTTAGGTTGAACTACACTTTTTAGCTGTGCAGAAAAGGTTTGATTCTGAACAGTCTCATTGATGACAGTGCATACGAGACCCAGCTCTTGAGCAGAGAACCTTCTTGTGCTCTGCTTATGTCTCCAACTGGAAGCCCCACAACTTTGAGGAAAGAACCACGTGTTCCTATTGTTAGTGGGCTGGAAGGATCAATTACTCCCCAGCTGTTCCTATAGACTCCTCTCCAACCATCTAGGCAGCCTAGATCTGAACCTGGTTTGTTTCTACCTTGGAGTGCTCAGGTATACCAGGCATAAGCTATCTTTGCAAGCAAGGAAGAAGTATGACACCAGTGGGAGTTATTTAGGAGACAGGAATATATTTGTTGATTTCCTCCCACACCAGTGACAGTTCCTTAACTTTTCCCTGGAAGGCTGCATGGTTCTTAACGTAATCATTGTTAGTAGAAGAAAGCCAAAACAAACCAGTGAATAATATTCAGATGGCAATTATTTTCCTATTTTTGAGCTGCTTAAGCAGGAGGCACTTTTATTCGTGGGTAATTATGCTCTGTAAATTGTCCAAAAGTTTTGAAAAATATTTCTTGCAGCCAATTATTATACCAACATCTCTCTTTATTCAGTCTTTCCCTCAGGTGCCTGGATTCTTGCTTTGAGTAGCCTCAAAATCAATTTTTAGGTTTTATAACAGGTGTCTGAGTGGCAAAGCTGTGGCTTTGGGATTGACATCTTTTGCCACAAGGCCTCTTCTGATGGTGATAAAATTAGAAGGTAGTAAATTATTACTTTTTCCTCATATTTTGGGGGCTTTATTATCAGGCTCCTTTCCATCGAATTTTTAAAATTTATACATTTGTTCATAATCTGTGGTATATGTGCACTCAGTGTGTTATTTTCAAAGTTTCTTGTCTCCTTTTGCAATGGTAATGACTTGTTTTTCTGTATTCCAAGTGGTGTGGATAATTAACTTGCAGTAAGTAGGATAAGATTTTGAGGACTTGCTTGTGGAAATCAATAGACACCTAGGAGATTGTGCAACCTCTCTATTTTTGCTGTCTTATTTGCCCTGCTTCTTCCATCACTACTTTTTTCAGATGAGGATATAATTTTGCAGTTATCCTAAAAGCAGGACTTCGGACAGCATTTCCCAAGACTCAGAGAAACAACTATTCTTAAAATGAAAACCATCTAGGTTGCACTTTTTGCCACATCTTATGAAGTTAATGTCTGGTGAATATTTATGTAACATTCTATCATCAACTAGTCTAGTGTTAGGGACTTTTGTTTCCTCACTTCTACAATTCTAGTGATTATCACTAGCTGAATATTTGGCGCATTGATATTTTAATTTTTTATTTTAAATCTCTCTTTTTCTTTCTGTGAAACAAAGCTCACAAATACATAATTCATTACATTGTATAGGCTTAGAATTTAATGAAGTACTGATTCTCCGAAAACTTTGAAATTTGATCATTACTCTTTGTATGTGTGATTTTTACCTTGCAAAAAATGACAGAGAAACCTCTTGTACAAATGGTGTCTGCACCTATCTTATCTAAGACAGTACTTTTGTTTTATCCATGTTTACTGTTGTTTTCATTTCTCATAGTTCAGAAGATGGATGTATGAGGCACAAAAGATAATCACTCAGTGTTGTGACACAAAAGTGAATCTATTGTCTATTTGCAGAACGATACAGATGTACATCTTTTGAACTGCCGTCAGAAACATTTCTTATAGTTCAAGTTTATTTTCTCTTCAAGTATTTAATATTTGATTGATGAAAAATCACATTAGTGGTTAAACTGAAATACTGTTTCATATGCTCTCAAAGGACTTCCACTCTTGAATCAGATTACTGGAGAGGATTTAAAGAACATGGAAGATGACAGAAGAAACTGAAATCAATACAGCTTAAATTTATCATCTGAGTTTTGAAGTTTCTGACTCCTGAGTATCGTTTTAAGATTGTGATCGTATTAAACCTGGGCCAGAGCAGTGCTCCTTCTCTTGCTAGATTATGGCCAAAAAATACATAAAGAAGCAGATATTAATGAGAGAAGGCACTGGTCTGGAACTTGAGCTGTCTAGGTCAAATTCCTGTCTTTGCTGCATGCTGCCTCAGGCATTCACTCTCCGTGGGCTTCCATTCCCCATCTGTCAAATGGAGAAAATCGATGCAACCTTATACCTGGCTTTCATTTTGCCTATTTTTAGTGGTTTTGTTCGGAAAAAGAAATGTTTCTTAATATGTGTGTGTATAATACCTAATATACTGGAGCCATTAGGTACTTCCATAATGCAGTAAGGGATGACAGCCTCTAGGCAGGAGCATTTGGAGTGTACGTTCTGTGAAATGGGTATGCAATCTGCTCCAGACCAGTTGTGAAGTAGTGTGGAACTTCCTCCTTGCCTTTTTGGCAGATTATACATTTTATTGTTAGGTTACCGTGCTGTGGTTGCTGTAAAGAATTAGTGCTGTCAGCATGTACCACCCTGAGGTGTTATTGTTTGAGTCCCCCCATCCTGCCTGGCCTCTCCACTCACAAACACCCTTACAGCAGGGCAGTGTAAGTAGCCAGAGTACATCAACTATTGATAGGTAATGGCTTTTTAATGGCTTCCATTGCACTGCTAGAAATATAACTTTCAGTTTTATGGCTCCTTTGCATTTCATGATCCCACAGCGCCTATGAATGTTAGGACTTGATAGAGATTGAGTGGACATAAGGAAATACATTCACACTGCCTAACTGTAGGCACTTAATCAGGTTGAAAGTGTAGCCAGAACAGGACAGTTTGGGGCAGAACATGCAGGAATTCTGGATTGCCTTCTGTTCTGGCATATCTCTGTAGGACTGTAGAAGGAATCTATGGAATTTACCCACTCAGTTTAATGAAGGAAGTTTAGTGCTAAAAATCAGATGACTTCTCTAGTCTTTACTTCTCTCTAACATAGCCATTTTTTTAGGGGTTTTATCTTATTAACATGAGTATCTTTTTTCAGCATAAAAACTTTGCTATCACTATGAAACAACAATTTATAAATACCTGGAGGTAACCTGGGGTATGTAATTATGTTTTCAGCTTAACAGTTTTTACATGGAAACATTCTCTGAAAGTCTTCTGATATGCTTTTTAATACAGAGTTTGAGCAAAATTAATATCTGGAAAGAAATAATTTGTTATGGAGTAAAAACCTGTGTGTACTCAAATTTTAATGTATCACTTAAAATGAAAATGAGAACATGAATTATTTTGACAGGAATTTAGCAAGTTTGGAGATTATTCAGTAGTGCAAGTTATTTTTCTTTTTAGATGAATTTGGCCATTTTGCATTAGCAGAAGGTAGTGTGTATTAGTGTGGTAAGGTGAAAATTAATGTGCTGTCTGATGAAGATGGACAGAGTTACAATGTTTTTCATCCTGTGCCGGCAGCTCAGACATCATAAACTCTTGCTTTCTGGAATCATTATACAGTTTTTAAGTTACAACCTCTCCCCTTGGATGTGTGATGGCTATTTGAAAAGATCCTCATGAAATGCTACAATATAGTTTTCATGGATTGTCAAAGGAATATAGCAAAGTCATACACAGTCACCTGAATTAGAATTTGTTTTTGATAATGACCAAATGATTATGGTGAAGGCCATGGTACTTAACTACCCTAAGTAATCAGAACTTCACAGAATACTTAGCAATACTAATGTGCTACAGAATTAGGCGTGTGAGAAGTATCTGGATGCTAAGTCACTCTTTCATCCTTCTGCAAAGTGTTAATATCTCAAAATACATGCTCAGCTCTTTGTAGATCTCTTCTTGGATGATAAGCAATGACAGAAGATGAGTTTGGGGCATTGTGGGACAACTGTCATTTTACTTACATGAACTGGTTGTGATCCCATTTATCAATATTTTAATATGGGAAAATTAAAAATGAAATTTGATAATGCCATGTGTCCTGAAACTGTAGCTCTCATTTTTGGCATTGCTATTGCATCACAAATTGAATTTTCAATATAAAAATAAGGGTATGTTATGGAAAATCCTAATGCAGCGACATTTTTTTCTCCTTTCCCCTTCCTTCTCTGTCTTCTCTCCCCGTACTCATTTCAGTGTCCATCCCTCACTACAGAACCACAGTCAGGAGGTTCTGTAGATTTCATTTTCCTTCTTCTCTTGCAGTAATTTCTGTGTTATTGTTTAATACATGCAGATACATCACTGCATGGTGCTGCAGCAGGCAGCAGTGTCCCCGTGGCCAGGGGGTGTCAGCGTCTCTCTGCTGGTGGTTCAGACTTGCACACTGTCCCAAGCATGCACACCCAGTGGTGCTGTGCTGACCCTGTCAGGAGCACAGGGCACACCTTGTAGGACCTTCTTCTTTATTGTTACCAATGCACACATTCAGCATTTTTCATTGCTTGCTGTTATCCCTCCGAGTCTGGCGATATGTCTAAGTTAGTCACTTAATTTGATCTCTGGTTTTCTGATCTCTAGTATGGGACAATAATGGTGTTCAACCAACTCTGTATAGCTTGCTCAAATCTGCAGTTAAAATTTGCTCAGTCATCATTGCAAAAAAATTAGCATCATTTTTCTTGACCATTACAAAGTATAACACAGAAGTGGCTTTAACAAAATGTGAGAATCACTGCTTCAGCTGGTGGACCTCAGGTACTCAGTGCTGCCAGAAATGAATGAAATATAAATTGAAGTCATAATGAAAAAGAATAAAAATCAGTATATCAGAGGCAAAACTTGAAAGAAAAAAAGTAAAATAAGTGGTATGAATTACTATTTCCTGTTAATTTGAATTGATTTTTACAGTCTGAAAGGCTAGGTACTGGAGAATAACGTGTATTATAGTTCTCTAGATATTAATTATATAATAATTAAATAATAATTCTTTCTATATTTATCAGCATGTAGTATGCATCCTAATTACCTGTAAAGTATTTAATAATTTGTCTTTTACAGGAATTCAGTATGTGTATATTTTTTGAAAAAGACTATTGATTTCTTCTTAACTCTGATCCCTGCTTTTTGCTCTTTTTGAATCCCTTTTAGAGTTAACACATCCAATTACAAGATGGGAACAATGACAAAGCTGAAAGCTTTACAATTTAGCAGCAAAGTCTTCCTATGCCAGACACACATCAATTTACATGACGGTGGAAGGTCAAAAATCTCATTATTATTTGCACTGTTTATGGCTTCCTTCCTCACCAATAGCTTCAAGAGCTGAACTGTAGGTCCTAGAAAATCATCTGATCTATGAGATGATCTATTAATTGGAACCACTTGATATTGCCTAAAGCTATGAAAATAGGGATATACTAAAGAACATTATTGTAATTATTCCATTAGGAATCCCTTCAATTATTCACATGTTTTAATCACTTGGGCATTTAACATAATGCTAAATTATAATCATCTGATTACATACAGATTTGTGTGGAGCTTTGACAACATTCTATACTGAAGGATAACATAGGCAAATCCAGAAAAATGACTTTATCCTAAAGAAACTGATTAATCTTGAACTCGTGTGCTAGAATTCAGGTGGTTAGAAGCATTGTCATAACCTCTTGAATTTGCCAGAAAATCTGATAGAATTACTAGAGCTGTGTTCTATGTTCCTGTTTTTACACTTGTATTTGCAGCTTTTTGTGATGATGAAGGTTACCTTGCAAACAACCTGTGAAATGAGAACACCACAGTCCTCTTTCCTTTAATCTGCAAAAAAGAGCATTTTTTAAAATCCAGGGATGATCACAGTAATCTCTAAGCTGACCTTCCTTAGTCAGAGGTCTTCTCACAGGAATTGGATCATGATTTGTATTTCAAATATGATTATTGTTTTTATCAAAATGAACCAATAAAGGGATCCCCACACATATTTAATTACTTTAAAATTTTATCTTAATTTTCCAGATTTATCTAGCCTGAGTTTTTAACTTTTCAATCTAAATTGTTCCATGTCCATCAGCCTCAAAAATTTTCTATATTCAGATCCCTCTGCCACTGACAAGTGTCTTCCCAGAGAGATGTAATAATCCCTTTACTACCTTTACTTTGCAGTCATTCTTTGAAGTTACTCCTCTGTTTTCTGATCTCTTTGGAGCTTTGCACTCTAAACCAGAATGCTCATCTGAGGGGTTGAGGGGGTTTTGTGTTTGAACAAAGATAAAGTCTCTCTATTCTTTGCTCCTAGAAGTGTGGCTTTGCATTTTGCTGAACTGAAAGAAAAAAAAAATGCTGAGTTAATCCCATAACAACCAAGTGTACTTCAGGTTATTTATTCATTAATTGTTGCATTTGTCCATATCAGCAATTAATACCATATGTTAAATTGTTGATAAAATAATTGACGTGATGGATGAAAAGCCAGTCTCCCTTTTCCATTCATAGGTGTGTTCTCATTAATGAGTTACCCCTATCATGTTTAATGACATTTTACCTATGACACAGTAAAACTTAATGAACAGAGACATAGCTGGAAGACATGAAAGACTGGTGAATGTCACAGAATAAATGAATGGCCTGGGTTGGAAGAGATCCTAAAGGTCATCAAATTCCAAGCCCCCAGCCATGGATCACACTAGTGACAACAGAGCATGTAGTTAGCTAAGGTACTGTAGACATCTTTATGTCACTTGGTTGGGAAGACACATAAAAATACCCATGTCTAAGACAGGCAACAGTTAGAACTCCCTGATATCTTCTAAGTTAATAAAAAAAAATCTTGGGTTAATAAAAACTAAGTGTTTGCTACTCAGCTGTCAAAATGTGCAGTTACTGACTATAAAGTTTATTATAATTCGCCTAAGATGAATAGTCTCCAGCTATGCTGCCTTCATAAACACTATAGAAATACATGAAATTTCATATTTTTTCATTCTTTATTAGCATAGTCTAACTCCAGACTCAGTGTTTGAAATGTGATTTAGTTTTATGTATGTATTTGCCCAAAGAGGAAAATGAGAAATGATAGTTCTTGTTCTTTAACTATGAGAAATAACTGAGTTTTCTCTCATTTAATAAAAACAGATAAAAATGAGACTTCTTGTTGTTTTTCGAATATATCTTCCAATTTATATGTAATCTGCTGCATGGCAGAAGTGTGAGACTATTAAATTACAGCTTTTCTGTTTCTTTCCCTCAGTACTACTCTGCAGTAACAACACAATATGGAGATCCCTGAGAGTTCACTAGCTCACTAGGAAGTGACAACTTTGATTTTCTGACAGGTAGTGGTGGAAGTTTGCAGAGCGCTTTCTGTCATCTGGAAGTGTTAGAATAGGGCATGCTGCTGATGAATCTGTTTCTGTAGTTTCTGAGTACCCTGTATCACTCTTACCTTTGAGGGTTTCACTCTAACACTGTAAATACACTGTCACTTCTCCACCCAGACAGGCATTTAACAGATGTTGACAGCACATAATCAAAGATAGCACCATGCCTTGAATACTCACAAATGGCAATCTTTCAGTTTTAAATAGTGCTGGCCTGCTAAACCACTTTTAAAAGCTATTTTTCCCCCCAAGCAACGCAATAATCAGCTTTTCCCTGACGCGATCTTATGTAAATGTATCACTAGATTAAAGCCCATGCTTATAAAGTTCTTTCTGTAATAAAAAGTTCTGTTTCAATGTTTCAAGATTATTTTGAGGAAGAAAAAGCTCTCAGGTGTTCCAGTTACGGGAATTCTGAAAAGTGCTGGCAACTGTAGATAGTCTATGATGTGGAATTCAGTTATCCTGTGCCCTGGAGGAAATTTTAGGTGGCTAGAAGTATGAAAATACTTCAACTGTCTAAGTGCATTTATATAAGTGTATAAGTGTACACTTACATAAGTATCTGAGACAGTGTTTCTGTACTTAAATTTAAAAAAAATAAATTCTTATGTGTGTTTCAGAGATGGGGATTAATAAATGGATGAGGAGCTCCTGGCTCCTATGGCACACTTTTATCCACACATTTAGTGTGCATGAGGATCATTAGGCTCTTGCAGAAAATCAATAGCTAGAACCTGGCTATTAAAGGGTCTTTCTTTAGCTGTTGATACTGTGTGCTAATTACTGAGGAAAGCCATCTCTTTTATTGGTAAACCTGTAGTTGTTATTTGTTTGGTAACTCATTTCGTGTGTTTTCTGTTCATTTTCTCTGAGAAACTGCAGTCACAAAAGACACTGCAACTTGAAGTTTTACTAATTGCCTTAGTGTTCTCTCCAATTAGACCAAACATTTAGAAGTTCCTATTGCTGTCTGGCACATTCACAACACACAATAAATCTTTATAAAGTAATCATTTTAAATTCTATGGGTGGCCCAAATGGTTAGTGATGGAGGCACTCAGCCTACCTGATGCTGGTTCAGCTTGAACCTAAATTGCAAGTACTGATCAGCTTGGCCTGCAGATATTTAGGAACAACTGGAATGCTTTTCTTAATGGCCATGGCACGTGCAGGTATTTTTGACCACTGTTCATGTTGTCTAGTGTAGTGAAGGCTGAACATTGCTGGACAGCCCTAGAGGTAGAGAAATCTACTGCATGTTTCTGAAGAGATAGTTTTAACTTGCTATCTGTTAACAGATACAATAATTCAGGTAAATTGTTGATATGAGGCAGCAAAAACATGTCACTTGGTACCTGAACTTACTAAATGGTAATGTGATTAAATACTGTATATAGAATGTAATCAGCCAAAAATTGCATTAAAAGGCTCCTGCTGTTACATTTTAAAATAATAAATAACTTACTTGCTTGCCAGCATTTTTTCTGCTTCCTGAGTCCGTCTCATCTTACCACACTGTGAATTTCAATGTGCTATTGTTTTGGTCTCACTCCAGGACCATTGAGGAAGAAATCATAGATGGAAAAAAGATAAAATAGTTTCAAATGATACTTTTTCAGTGGATGGTAATCATCTGAGTCTGATCTTGGAAAATGCTGGACACTACATGATTCTCCTATCCACTGTATGAGCTGGAAATGCTCAGCATATTACAAAATCAAGTGTTAATTGAGTTCAATATAGTGCAGTTGATTATATTCTGAATTTATATTGTCTCGACCTCTGTTCAATCTTTGAGGCTGTTTCTATCTAGGAAAATATAAGTGATTTGCAAACAGTTGAGTGAGAATAAAATTCTCTAAGAAAATATGAAAGCCTGTATTAAAATTCAGAATTTAAATACTTCTATTTAATCTTCATAAATTTGTTGTCTTTGCATATATACCCAAATAAACACAGCTTAAAATTCTATCTGAAAATACATTTTCTTTTATCTTCTATTTATTTTCTCTGAGGTATTTATCATTATTTTGCTGAGCATAAGGTAACAGGCATGAAGTTAATGGGATTATAATTTTCAGTGTGGTTTTATTTAGTACAACATTATGTAGCAGCCTAAAAATGCAGGTTTGTATCCAGTCTGCATTGTTTTGTCTGAATATGGAAGATTGTTTCAAAGTTTAGCTGATACTCCATCAGGGATCCAAGTGACAAATATGCTCATACTGATTCATGGATACTGTCTCCAAGCAATGTATATATCCCTGGTAAATGAGGCTTCTGTGTCTTTTTGGAGGAAATGTATGAGTTACATTCTACTGAAATATGAAATCATGAAACTTCTCCTGGTTTATAATCAATTTTATTAAAAACCAAAATGAAGTATCAGACTTTTTTGGCTTCTCTTCCCAAGCATATTGTGCAGTAGCATTCCTCCTTTTCCTCAAGCTCCTTCTTCAGTGACCATATTATGGATAAATACTCGTGGTCAAATAAATTTTTAGAAGTTTCTCATTTCAGCTAGTCCATCAGTAGCTCAGCTGCACCCCTTTTCCTCTCTCTGCTTTAACCATTTAAAGGACTGTATCTATCAATGTAGCATTATAGCTGAAATAATTCAGATTTTTTTCCTGTTCTTCAGTGAGTAAAAGACAGCAATGATGATTGCTTTGTAGCAGTAAGGAACTCATTTTGTAGATGATTTATTGTAACATTTCTTATTCTAAGCTGTTTATGTCTGAAAATACCTCGGATTATGGAGAACATACCATAGAAATAATAATTTCAGATTGTAGTATTAAATTGTTTATCAAAAAAAGGTAAAAAAAAAAAGGGGTCATGGGAATGTTTTGCCCTTGCTCAATTAGCATCATTTGTTAGTGCTGCCCCATCTTGAGGTCAGTCTCTGATAAGCAGCTTTTTTTGGGTTAGGAGTTGATGGTAATGATCCCTTTCCTGTTACCAGTGCTGTGTTGATAATGTTTTTCACTGCTTCCAAAAGCTACTTAGATGTTCATAAATAAGTCACAATCCCTCTGAGGTTTATTGCATATGTTCTTAATTCTGTGGCATTAAAAAATATTAGTTAAATGGATATGTGAGAGTTGAACATAATTTCTCTGTCCTGTACTGGGTGTTCTATACATACGGAAAAAAGGAAAATCCTTTATGTGTCTGTAAAAATTTATTCTTGCTGCTTTTTGGAAACTGTGTGCCACAAAATAGGGATGGACAGTTTGTTTCATGCTTTTTTAGGTATAAATGATATGTAAATGATAAAGATCCACAGAGAAGGGAAATTCCAGAAGGGAAATCGTTTCTAGGGATATTTTCACAAATATTGTGTTTTATTAAGAGCCTGAGCAAAGGCAAAATGAAACATTTTCCAAAGCTGTGACCATCTGAAATGGAGTTCTGACAGTTCTGAGTTAACTGGGAATCTTCTGCTATTTATGTCAATGTTTTTGAGCACAACAGAGTCATAAATGAAGTCAAGGCAGTTGCAGGAAGGGGATGTATCCAGTCCATATAATAAGCTCAAGAACAGTTTAAAAATGAATACCTCTAACTGTTGTGAAGCGAAGCATATGCATTATGTATTACAGAACAGTGTTTACAGTTTTGTCATTGCTATAAAGCCCAAAATACGATTAATACTGCTACTGATAAATAAGGTAACTTGTAAAGCCTGTAAAAGTAACAATTTAAACCGAGAGCAAATAATTTTCAACAAATTCTAGTGGAAGCTTCTCTTTAGAATTTGTTGGCATTTCCGTAGGTTTACAGAAGTTAATCCAATAATCTACTTGTATTCACTTCCTCTACTTTTTGTCCATCCTTCTCAAAGTTACACTTACGATACTACTTTCGGTACAGAAAACATGATTTCAGACATTATTTGGGATCAGTCTCCCATTCTGTTCATTCCAAAGGAGCAGTTTGATTTACCAATATTTCTACACAAATTATATACTAAGCCACACCATAATTTGTATATAAAGCTACCATGATTAGCTCGTAAAGCTTTAGTCTCATCTGTTTCAGTTTTCAGACTTTTAAAATTGGAGCTTTTTTTATTGAATCCTGATGATATACAGATGTAGGAGAAAAAAAGGTACCTATTTGTATGGAGTCATATGGGTCTTGGGTATATTCATCCTGTGACTCTGAGATAAAAAATGCTTGTTTAGGAAGTTAAATAGTCCAATAGACTAGTTAATTCTTCATGAGCTATGACATTGATGGCATTTTCTGGTAGATTGCTATCCTTCTAAAGTGTCAGAACATACCATTCTCCCAAAGAAAATGGATCAGTCCTGGCACGTTTGCTTTATTTGAGTTATCTCTGACCTCCCTCTGCCTGAGTCCCTCTGAGTGGCAGAAGATGGACCTTTTCAGCTTTGGAATACCCAACCCAGGTAGTCTTCTCAGCTCTGCGATTTTACTGAATAGTTTTTAAAAAAATTTCGAAGAGTCATTGCCTTTCATGGCAGTGGCATGCAATTGTTCAAAGTTACCTATAAAAAACTTCTTGAAATAGCTAAAAACTTCTTAGGGCGTGCATATCCTTTTTATCCCCTCTCATTAATCCAATTTCCTCCTGTAATTTTGGAAAGTGAAATGTTACTCTGTACCTGTAACAAGTCTGGTAAGAATTCAGTATTTGACATATTGACAAGAAAGCGTCTTGGCAGCTTTAAAGCTCTATTTTTTCACCAGCAAATAGATTATGTTTCTCTTTGCTGAGAAATGTTTACTGACACTGAAAATCTAAAGCTCCCTGCCACTTTAACCAAGGGGAGTAGACATAGGCACTCTAAACAACTGCTAATAGCAAGCAGGAATGTTTTAATTATCATTAACAATGGATTATGATTAAAATCCTTTCTACTCATATCACAGACACTGTCATGTCTTTTATCACTACAATCTGACACAGTGTAGACCTGTTCTCTCAGTTTAGTTTGGATACTGAATCACAGAACAAGAGCTCAACCCTCTATACCTGTAACACCAAGAGAGCTCATTATGACATGAAATTCCTCTGGCACAGCAAAGGAGCTCTCTGAAATTCCCACCCACCAATGTTTGCTCTTGGTTATGTTGCTCATTGTTCTTGATGCAGTCAGTTCCTTGTTCTGGATATCACCAGGTGTTCTGTGACCCACACAGCACTGGGAGATAACATGTGAACACAGATGTTTTTCTTCTAAGCCAGACAACCTGAATACAACCTGAAATCAATTATTAACCTGTGTTGTCCCAGCAAAATGTTCAGAGTTAAAAAATGGAAAAGAATTCTGGAGCAGTCTGCCCCACTATTCCTATTTCTTTTCTTTTCTCCTTATTTACAATAGAGAGATTCACTGTGCATGAACTGGCAAGACCTATAGACATTCTGTATATGAAAGATGATGACCTTTATGAGATAGGAAAAAAAACAAAGAGTGGTTTCCCCTATACTTGTGTAGTATATGGTTCAATATACTTCAATATAGTTTCAAATGCTTCCCACTGACTTTCCAGAGAGACTAGCACTGCTCAACTCTTCACTGTATTCTAGACAGATTAAAAATTTCCTATTTTCTTTTGCCAAAGGTAGAACCCCAAATTTTAGTCAATACTGAAGCACACAGGAAGCTTTTGTTACCTGGTATTTATCCAGTTGCTTTTTTTCCCCCTATAGATACACAAACAAATGATGAAAAGGATAAAAAGATGTAAATGAAGTTCAAGTTAATGCAGCAGCAGAACCTTAGAGAGCAATGTACAGTGGGGGTAAATAAATAGCTGATACATTTTTGCTGATACATTTTTCTGTTCCATTTTCCATTCTGTAGAAAGAGAATGAAATTCTCCTTTCCACTCCACAAATCCCTTCCTTCATCTACCAAAATCAGGTATCATAAACTACTATTGAAACTTGCCTCTGCTGAGAAAAACAAAATCAAAGCAAACTCTGCTTTTTCTCTGAAAAATCCAGATATGTCAGCAGTCACCCACACATTCATCCAGAACTGGATTCTGTAAGCTTGCCCTATTTTTCAGTATTCATTTCACAACTTATAGCTGCAGTCTCTAGTGGCCCAAAGTTTTCAGCAGACATCACTGGTTTAATCTAGCTTTGTAGAAGATAAACAATTTCTTTGTAGTCATCAGTTGAAATACTTGTGCTAGACTAGTCAGCTAATGCAACTAGACAGTTCTGTAAAGATTCCCCTCAAAGCCCATGTAGATGCCAGTGACTCTTTCTTCTGGAATATTCCTGAGCTATTTCTCGCTCTGTAATGATGCCTCTGTTCTTTGCAGCTGCTATTATTGAGGGAAGAATTATACAGTTTTCCATGAATCTGTATCAAGTTCAGTTTCATTTTTCCAAAGATCAAATCTGATCAAGCAAAATTAAGACAACTTTCATACATCCATGTCTACTTACACCCAGCTAGAAGACATTTCCTTGTAGTTGAAATAAATATTGCTCAAAATATTTATAGCTCTGTGGCATCATACAGACCTTATATGATTCATCAGCTTGTGACTCTTTGGAGTTTTAGCTTGTATGGTTTAGATCACTCATAAAAATAGTTATTTAACCATCAATAAGAAATAAAAAAAATACACAAAATCCCCAGCTTTGCTTTCAGTTGTAACTGATTACAAATGAAATCCAATTACAAGAAATAATGAAAACCTGCTTTCTTTAGGCACTCCCTGTCTCTGTGCACTGTTATAGCTGCAGTAAACATTTTGCCTTTCCTGACTTGCACGTGCTCAGGAAGAGTTCAGGCTTTTGGTTTCTGCTGCAGTAACATGTAAGGGCTCAGACCAGAGGTGTTTCAGGGTTTTTGCAGATTATTGCTCCACATTTGTCTTGTTGTTGATACTCCCACTACTGCATAGGTCTGTTTATTTTGTTTCTGACATGTTGTGCTATTCACTCCCAGATGAAAGATCTCCCAGCTTCCATTCGCAGATCCTGAAGTTGCTCAATTTCTGTAGAGTGCTCTTAAATTCCTTTTTCTTTTCATGTAAATTATGAAGAGATTCACTGTACTTTGGGAAAGGAAGGATCCTGCACAGCCTGGATTGATACACTTTTCACACATGCTTTTCTCATGTTACTTACAATATGACCCATTTTCTCTATCATTTTATGTTATACATTTTTTACAGTCCTTAGATTTGTAAATGTGGAATTCACTGTCAATGCATTTCCTTTCCTCAAAGTCAGAGTACACGATCTGAAGAGGAGAAGGAAGTAAATCAAAAGCACAGCTTCAGAAGAGTGATGTTAAGTCCTTTCCTAAATAATTATAATGATTATATGAAGTACAACATCATTTGTTTGAAAAAAAATCAGTGGGATGTTGAAATCTAGTGTTCTACAAATCAAGCTTATTTTAAACTTACTACAAAATTATAGCATGATGATTAGTACTGCACAGAACTTCTGATTCCTGTATACTTCTATTATAGAAGAAAACTGCTGTGGATGGACTTGATTAAGGTTTGAAGTAAGGAAACAGATACAGTACTATCTAAATATCTTGACATTTTCTGAATCAGTTTTAGGAAAAATGCATCCTTCAAGCAATTTATCTTAAGTGAATATCTTCATATCTGTGGCAAATAAGACATGGTTTTCAGGTGCATGGAAGCAAGCCCTGAAAATTTCAGCAAGGATTCTGCCTCTCCATTCCCTCTTAAGTAGTGTTATCGAATTAGTGCATCTATACACCCCACCTCTGGCAAAACTCCCCTGTATTCTTGTACCTTCTCAAGACTTTATTCAAATACTAATGTGGGGGCATATCCATGACCCTCTCCCATTGCTCCATGTCTAGGCAGCACACATTCCTGTTTTGTTATCCCATCGTGGGAATCATTCTCCCAGAGGCTTGTCCCGTCTCCTGTGTCTGGTTCCCCATGGACAGTCCCTGTGGATTATCGAATCCCTGAGATGAGGCCCTCAGAGAAGTATGACAGTGTGTTGTGAGAGCTGGCATTTGGGCTGTGGAACATCAAGGGGTTTGTGGCTGACTTACATGGACAAGCAGTTTCTCTGAAGATGTATATACAGAAAACTTGAACTTGAATTACATTAACAACATTTTTAATTTTAGCTGTTTGGGGCTGTACTACATGGTGCTATATTCCAGTGATTGTGGGCATAGGTTTGGTTTTCTCCTTGAATGGGACAGGAGCAATATAGATGTGTTCCACTAGAGAAGACGGGTGATTTTCTGCACATGCCTTGCACCGACTGGTCAGAAGAGAACCTCCAGTGTTCAAAGGGATAGAGTGCCTTGCACCGACTGGTCAGAAGAGAACCTCCAGTGTTCAAAGGGATAGAGTGCCTTACTTTCATTCAAAAATGGGATGTAGGAAAAGTTGAGAACATTCTCTTTTAAAAATAGCTGTTGTTTCTGTGTAATAACTAACACTCACGTTTTGTTCTTGCAAATCAAAATTCTGTTCCAGTAATCATCTGGAAATCCAGACTGAATACTGTGTGGTGAAAATGTACTTCTTAGCACAGTAAACACCAATTTAAAACTTAACATTTATTCTCAGAATGCCACTTTTGAAAGATAATAAGATAAAAGACCTGTGAAATACACTTAAACTGGGAGAAGTTCTGCTGAAGTTTCAGAAGTTTCAGAAACTCTGTTATCATATTGAAATTCAGCTTATTTTGGTAGTGCTTTGTGGTGGGAATACAGCCATGTCTGGAGTGCTGTGTCATGCTAATGACTCAAAGGACCTTATAGCAGCAAGTATTGTTCCAACAGTGTAAATTCAAGCACTGTCCAGTTCTAAACAGCAGTGGGCCTGAAATACCTCCCTAGATGTGAATCTGAACGGAAGTGCTTGCCTTTACTTTGGCAGCATAAAACTTGATTGTTAAGGCAAATGCGTCTCTGTTGGTTTGGACAGAATTTACTGACAGCTTATTTCTTACAGTTGATTGATAGGCTGTTTCCAGAGGTGGAATTATTGTCCTGGGCTGTGTGGATAGACCTGAGATGTCTCCAGTTGTTGTAGATAGGTATGGGGGTTTGTGCACAAAGCAACATGCTTAAGCTGTAGACCAAATGTCCGCAGAAAACTTCATGAACATAAAAGTTGCAAATGTATGTAATTGGCATGAAGATATATTCAGTTCAAAGGGACGCTGACTGATTAAAAAAAACCTTTGAGCTTTGCTCTCTTGTAAAAAATAAATTGCAGAAAGTGGATACTTGTTCCTTTGCATCCTTTGATTGTCTTGCATAATCAGTAGGAACTCCTGATTATGGGTGAAAGCAGTGAAGGCAGTGAGGCACTGTGTTCTATTCATTATGCTTGCTTTCTTTAGGAAGCAATAGGTTTACAATTGAAAAGTCAGCCTTGTTTATCAGACTCTGGTGTGTACAGTGCCAATTTTTTTTTCCTTTGGCTCTTTCCTACCTTTTGCCTTTAGAAATCATATTCAATATCCTTAGATGCAGAGTGTGGGTGAGAGCACAGTGTGAGGGGAAAAAGGGGGAGTGAAAAAGGGGCCCCTTTGGTGTCCTGCCACAGGCTGGGCACAGCTTCTGTTTATAATCAGAGGGCTCCCCTGGTGCAGTCCATGGCTGCTTGGCAGAGGGCTGCTGCGGCTGGCAGGGTGGCTCTGTCCTCAGCAGCCTCCTCTCCTCGGCATCTCGGGCTGGAGCTCGCTGAGGAGCACACAGGAATGCTGCCTGGGACTCCTGCGTGACCTTGGAGTGGCACTGGAGTGTGGGGTAGGTTCCTTTCCTTCGGTTTGCACCACTGAGCAGAGCTGTGGTCAGGTCCCAGTCGGTGCTGGCTGTGGCTGACGGCCTCTGGCTTCTTCAGAGTGTCAGTCTGCAAAGAAAAATGATGCCAGCAGAAATGCACTGGTCTGGCTCTGTGAATGAGGAGGTGGTGGAGGAAATGGTCCCCAAGCGTGCAACTGGCTTTAAGTGGCTCAGCTGCTTTTCTGCATTTGAGTGACAGTGGCATTAAGGCTGCACAGAATCCCAACTATTCATCTTTTCTGGGCAGAGCAGCTGCCTTTCAGTAACAGCTAGAGGAATGCAGCTCTCCTCTATGACACTGATGTCAGGCAAGCTAAGATAGGAAGGATAATAAGTTCATGCGTAGAGGATTACATTATTTCCTTTACCTAAGCAACTGACTAAGGTAAGAGGTAAATATTTATTTACCATCTAGAGATATTATATTATTTTTATCATTTAAGTAAAAATCAGTTTTAATAAATAGTAGATAAAATCTGATTTTTACCCCATCTGTATATTTTACAAATATATTAATGTTCCAGATAAATAATTTAAACCAAAGGAATATTAATACACTAATTCCACCTAATAAATACAAAGAATGTATGAGCTGAGAATGGTGAATGGAATTCTAAATATTTTCCTTTATCCCCATTCCATCTCCTCTCTTCTCCCCCAGTCTCCCTTACACCCATAGTCTTTGGATTTAAGTTGTGTATATACCCAGCAGGAAAACTAAAGGTTAAGTTTTTGTTTAGGATGGAAGTGTTAGCCCCTGAGAAGAAAACACATGAAGAGAATGAAGATTTGCAACAGTATCCTCAGAAGCCTGGAAGCTGTAAGAAAATGCTTAGGAATTGCTGCTTGATAAAGCGAATTTTTGCCTGGAAAAGTTTGAGCTCTAAAGGTACCTTTTCTATTGAAAATTTTAGTGTAGGAGAAATTGTTGTCCTCCCAAGAATTCTGAATTTTTGATACAGTGGTATAACTGAATTTAACATGAGTCAAGTTATAAGTACAAAAAGTCTCTGCTGTCTTGAGTCTATTGTGCAAAGAGATTAAAAATGGTACAGCTTTGATTGAAGTGCTTTATCATAATGTGATAAAAATAATTGTACTGCATGAGTATTCATTTTGCAGCACATAAAAATACATGGTCTGCAGAAAAAAAAATCCTTCAGTCAGAAGATAAATGGGTAAAATCCCAGCAATTAGATGTATCAATTTATCAGGGCCCAACCCAAAATTCTGTTTTGATGAGTAAAACCTCCTTTCATTCCTGTCAGAGTATATTTGCATGGAAAATACATGATCAATCCCATTGTCTTTGAGGAGATGGAGAAAAGTAACATTCTGTCACATTTATACATAATGATGTTATGTACTATATTTATTAATAAATACCAAAAGAAATGCTTCTTTTTTAAATTAGAAGTTGGCTGTGAAATATCTCACCATTGAAAGTTGAACTCTTTTATGAATAATAAATTAAACAGCAACTCTCCTGAAATGGTGGTAAATTTGCTTCACATTATTTCCCTCAGGAACATACAAACAGTTAAGGGTTTTATTCAGCACAGATTCCTCTTTTCACCTTAGTATTTGTACTTTGCAATATTATGTCAAAACAGAAGAGAAAACACTGCCCCAAACAATTCTTTAGCATTTTGGCAGCATTTTTCATTCCCTTTTACACAGTTTATGACAGAAACACACAAACAAACAAACAAACCTCAAAACAGGTCCTCAGTATATCCAATTTGTGTCAAAGAGAATGGAAAAAAATGCATAACATTTCTTTGTCATGAAAAGCTAAATCACCATAACCTGAGTATGTGATATGTTACTTTATTTACACATTTACTTTAAAGGCTATGCTGTAGTAGCTTAGTTCCAGCTTTTAGAAACAATGTTCTGGTTAAATATGACCTACCTCTGTTTTCAAACTGCACTGATCTCTGCATTGTCCAAGTAAATAAGTGCTTCGTATGCCTTTTAATCTAAGCATAAACATTTAGCTATTCTCAGCCACTCATTTTTAAAGGTTTAAGTTAATTTTTCAACCAATGTCTGCTTCAATCACATGCATATTATGGTTTGCTAAATACAGGTTCGATTCCCTATTTATCAGGTTGTACCTATAATTTGCTGCACTTTTTTTTTTTGGTATTGTTACTGGAGCTAACGGGACAAAAGTAGGTTTTCCGTAACTCTTTCAGAACACTCATCCTTCTGTTCATGCGACTTTTTAGAATTTTTTTCACTGGATTGTTTATCATCCATCTCACTAGCTTGAAGCAATCACCTCTGTAGAAATGATTGGTGAATCTAGGGCAAATTGCATTGAAGTTTATAGGTCTGATTCTTCAATACCTTCAAACTGGCTAATAATTTACACCTCCAAAAAGGGTCTTGAATCAGTCAATAGGTGATGATAGAATTAAGGATTTATTTGATTCTGGGAAAGTGAATTAGCAGACAGATGAATCACTGTAAAATCGGGCTCGGTTAAGTTATTCTGGGTTACTCTGGCAGAGACAAAATCAGAATCTGACACATAGTTAAGTCAAAATTAAACTATTACTTTTTGCTTTATGTAGTACCAAATGATAAAAAGTATATTCCTATAGGGATACCTTTAGGAGAAGATTTGAATATTTATCAGGATCAAGAAGACAGACATTCTGAAGTACTTTGTTCAGTACTGTACTGTTGTCTAAGGTGACCTCACTGGCCAAATAGGTTTTATTGGACTGCAAAGATAGAGCATTCCCAGTAGTCATGACAGTGCTGTAGGAACTAAGAGCATGTGGCTGCAGACCTGCTTGCTCAATACCTACTCTTTTGTCTTGAAACAATGAGAGTGGGTTTGCAAATCATATTGTGGTGGCTCATTCCCACTTAGATGTTCTTTTTACACAAATCAGATTCCCCACTGGTTATCTTAAGCTAACTTGCACTGGTAAAGTGGTATAAAAATAGTCATTAGGCAGTGGAGGCACTTTAGTATTTAAAATAATAACTGAATTTTTTTCATATTTCTAAAAAATCATGATAGCTCTAAATACTAGATTATTTGGTAATTCATTGCCCTTGTAAAAGTTTGCAGCTGGAAATGCTGGAAAGTAATGGATATTTGATCTTTCTTTTAAAACAGATACTATTTCTTCTCTACAATAAATTTTTCGTGTTTTAGTTTATTTGTATAATCTTGCAACTGAGTTTGTCAACATGTTTTAGCTTCATAGAATTAATTATTCTTTCAGAAACAATTTCCATTTATGAATTTGGAGCAGGAAAATAAATATTTGATTTACTGCGATGTTGGGATGATTTAACTCTATTTTCAGAATGAAAAATCTTCACTCTTGTGATGAAATTTTAGAATAAAGTCGCACTGGGAATGCCTTCCTGCTTTTCCTGTTTCAAAATGTGGGAATAAGAGGGATGCTATTTCATAACTATGGAAAGATAATTATACTCAACCCTTTTTGATGCAGGATTTAAACAGCATGGATTCAGTGCACGAGTGCATCCTCAGAAGGATGAACAAGAGAATTAAATAAAACAAAAGCACTTTCTTGTATTTCAAAGAAAAGTAAATGGAATAACACGGTTGTTATTGGGGAAACATTTTCATACTAAGTCCAGTATTTTAATCAATGCTCAAGGCTCGGTAATTTGGCTAATTCCATCAGACAGTAGTTTCAGAGAGCAGGTATCCTGTGACTGAGGCCAGAGGAACAGAGTGTGACAGTGCCAGGAATGCATCAGCGAGAGCTTGATGCTGCAATAAACTCTGAGCCCAAGTTTAAAGGACACATTGAAAAACTTTTAATTTTAAATGCTCAGTTTCAAAAATGGGCAGCCCTGAAGTGTACCCTCACTAAACTGGCAACCTCCTCAGCTAATCTAGGGCAGTCATGAGTCTTTCATGATCATTCTGTGCCATGAATATGCATTTGCTGCACATTTTGTAAAATGCAAATGAGACACACCAAGAGGACAACAAGTTGTCTGTCATGAAGATAAATTTGGAGGCATTGTGCGGCTGACTCTGCATTTCATACTGCTAAAAATATTAGATATGATCAACTGTTTATGTCTTTTACATTGTTTGTATTTCCTCATACCACATATTTATGAGTTGAGGTATGAGTGCTGTAGGAGTAATCCCAAGCTGTCAATCATTGGGTGTGTTTTTCCCTGTCAAACAGTACATTTGACAAAGTAGATATGGAAAAAATAGCCCAAGTTATTTCAGAGCTAGTTAAAATTCTGCTCTGCCTAGATACTTCATACTGTCTCAGACCTTGAGTAGCTCAAAAATTCCTGCTGAAGATTGTCAGTACCAAATTTTTAAATATGGACTTTGTGTGAAAAGGGTAGTAATTTGTTTTCTGTGGCCCATTCGCCTTTTTTTGTCCTATGCAAATAAGACCATTGCTTTGAAATCTAGTCATATCTCATGATCTCTCAAAAAATCCTCATGTAAAACTTCTCCCTTAGTTAAAAATTAACAAAAATGTTTATTCATATGGGATAGGATATTTTTCCAATGCCTCTCAGCATTATTTGCCGTGTGCTTTTCTTCTGAGCAGTGAAATGGTGAGGCAAAGACAACATGTAAGGTAGAAAGCGATGACATCAGGATTACATACAGGATTTGCATTCCACTGTCAAAGCCCTCAACTGCCTTAGTTAGAAGGTATCATGACTCATGAAACAGGATTGCTTTCCTAACTTGATTACTGAAGCAAAAACATACTTTTTGTTTGCTTGTGCATGGAGTGATAGTTCCTGAAATATGCCTGGTCCTGATTAACCTTCTCTACAGGAAAAATATGAAATAAATGGTGTAGATAAAAGTGTCAGAAAATACTAATAAATAATAAATATTCAGTGTCAGGATTATCATATACTCCTTACCTCATTCCCTTGTCCCAATAGCTGCTCTTTACTAACAGTCCTCTCCTAAACCATGGCTGATACATGGTTCACATCTTAACTTGTCCAGTAATTGAATTTTTATGGCCTGTCAGATGTGTCATTTTTTATTTCCTGTCATTTCAAACTACATCCTTTAGTTTCTGTGTGTTTTTTTCCCCCCTCAGCTTTCTCACAGATGTTTGAGCATTGTTTGGTTTCTGTTGAAATCACAAATTTGCATGAGAGGCACTAGGAAACATTTGTCCTATGTGCCTATGGAACTGCAGTTCACATGGCTTTGCAATTTTGAGTCTGAAAGCCTCTAAAAGAAAAAGAAAAAGAAAAAGAAAAAAAAAGAAAAAAGGTGAGGGAGGAAGAGGGAAGAAGAAAAAGTAGGGATTGAGGAAGGGATTGAGAGAGTTGTTGTGGAGAGACTGCGGACTGTGTCCCTTGCCAAACCCGCTTGTCCTTTCCGTTCTAGGTGCTCAGCATGTAAATAATTAGATCATAACTCTTTGCAATACTTCTTGAATGCTGAAAAAGGAAGATTTACAGCCTATTGCTGCATGTATTAATGATTGAAGAGATTAACATATCTGAGACCTTATGCTCTGAACAAAAACATAGAAATTAATTTAGAAACGGAACCTTTAATCATTTTAGGCAATACGGAAATCTTTGTTTTGTAAAAAACTACAAAAAGAAATGTGCTTGAGAATTCAAAACCAGCAACGTTTAGCCCACTTCATCTATTTGAAATATTTATAAAATGTTTTACAATTTGATGCTGCTGCTCTTGATGTACATGTTATTCTAAAGTAAATTTACTACCCAGAACTTAGATCCAGGAAAACTTAAAGGGTGAAAAGCTTATTCACTTTGTGTCTTTGAATGGTATTTTTTTTCACAGTTAATGAACATTGCTCAATATTGCTTTGGGTATTTCTTTAATTACAATGAACTGTGAATTAGCACTGTTTTCTTACTTGTCCCTAATAAGTCAAGTTTTTGTGTTGCTTTATACCTTCTGGCTCTGTGAGAATGATCCATTTTTTGTTATTACAGTTTTACCTTTTGAACAAATACTGAATACATGATATATAAATACTTCTTCAACTCAGTGAATGGAAAATGTAAATATAATCCATTTAAATGTTTCAATTTAAATTGAAATGTTTTCCAATGAAATATTTCATTTTTTTTTCCTTGAAACCAATATAGGATTCTATTCCTAGCTAAATAATTCTTCCCATTAGAATAAAGATGTACTTCTATATATTTACTGAGTGTGAAAAAGCTGTTTTAAAAATGCTAAGAAAAAAAAGAAGATGAGGGGTAGTAATCTATTTTTAATATTTTTTTCTTGTGCTTTACACTAAAGCCTCTTCATCCATTATAATCTCAGACAAAGGAGTTTGTATTGTTACCTGGCAAGAAGGGGCACCTTGTAGTTTCTTGCTAACTCTGAAAGACAAATCATGGCAATAAAATTAGAGGCTCTCCCTGGTGAACGTAATTTTCTTTTAAATTTGTAGCACAGAGAGACTTAATCTCAGTAAGACTTCTAATACTCTCTTCAGGGCAGCAGTGATAGCTAATGTCACAAGTTAACACCAAGGTGTACTGTCCAGGAATTCTTGCTGTCTTTAAAATGGGAATTGGAAAAACATCAATTCTCACAATTACAATTGTTTCAGAGTGATTAATGTTCTGACAAGGAATTCTACTGTGTAGTTGTGTAGAGACTTGTTAAACTGAGTATTGCCTGTAGGTAATGAAAATGTGTGACTGACACTTCTGTATATATAAAATTACATCACATCATTTTTAGATTGAGAGTTTAATAGTCATTCTCATTTATTTCTCATAAGAAACGCCCCATGAACATGTATCTTACGAAGCTTTTGATTCTTCTTAAAGTTTTAAAATTATTAGTTAGAGGCCACAGCCATTACAAAAAAACTTGCGGCTTTACACTGTACTTGAAATGTTTTTAAACATTTCCAAATTTTAAAATAAAGTAGCCAAACTCTTGCAATAGCCACTAGTTTACAGTCTGGGGAAAATTCATATATGCATCTTTAGAGCCCTTGAAACGGTTTTTAGTGCCTATAGAAGTAAGTGTTATCCATAACTGAGTTTTTTAAATGCTTGATACAAAGATAGCAAGTTGCAAAGTGCAGATTCTGAAGTCAGCTCTCAAAGTGAATGTGCGTGTTACATAAGGAGAATGATATTCCGTGGAAATCAGATTTCCTTAGGGTTTGACATTCAAAGGGTAAAATATGCTCCACAATTAACCCCTGAGAAATGAGGCTTAAAAAAATGTGGGTATATCACTTCATGGAATTTCTGCTTTATGCTTCCCTGGATATATAAACATTACACAACATTCTTGCTTTTTCTCTTGGAGGTTTGTTTCCTTCGTGTCAGAATGGATTTTTATGGTCTCCTGCAATTGCCACCTTTCTAATTGCAGCGTTGCCATTATCAGGAGGAACATGATGCTGGAAGATGAAGCCTTCACTCGAGGCAGGTTGCTGCCTAAAACTCTGCACTCGCAGAGCAGGACCTTGAACTCATGAGCATTTTTGCTCTTTGTGTCTCTTTCTCTTCCTACTGACCAGTATTAGCATGAAGCAGTTTGCGTAAGCATCCTAAGAATGCACAATTTTAAGTTAACTCTAATTAAGAGCTGTGAACAGACCCTCTCTGTAAAGCATTTAGTTTTTGATTAGCATCACAAATGTGTGTTTTCTTTTCCTATAAAAAGCACGAGGAACTATCAAGCCGGCTGGAACCTTTCCATTGAGGAATGTCACTCTGGAGTCTGCATAGTGAAATTTAATTTTTTTCTTTTTGAGATCATTAATCCTATTTACTAACGATCGACTTATTGTTCAGTCAGTTTAAACTATTAAAACACAGTCCTACCATCTTCTTCAGTTGGGCTGAAGAATGTGAGGAGTAGTTGATTAACTACTTTTTAATCAGGTAATTATACCAGAAATATAATTTTCTCTAATTCATCTTGTTTCTCTAGCAAAATTGCAGTTACTGCTTCCATATTGTGGAGATATTTGAAAACTATTAATTGCGATACAATACAAAAATTATATTCTCTGAAGATGAAAACAGGCATCTTCCACTGGAGAATCTGATGTCTACTTTTGTTTCCCCATATTTTCCTTAATTTTTACACAAATATCAGCGTCCCATTTTTAAAAAGAAAAGAAAAGTGTTGCTAATTTACTGAAAATCTGTTACCTAAAAATCAAGTTCTAGCAATCTAGCAAGGTTTGGAATACAATAAATGGTAGAGGTTTGCTGCTTTTGGAAACTTAAATATATCCTGTAAGAAACCAATATATATTCCTATTAAGTCTCTGTACTCACAGTATCTTTGATTTTTACCATCTGCCAACTGCTGATTTTTTATTTAAAAACATTTTATCAATCCAAAACTAATAGGCCAAAAAGCTTATTATATTAAGTGGAAGGACTTTTATATTCATGGCATACTTAGAAAATGGAATAAATCTTTAAATATCTTGCCACTTTCCGTCTGGGCATTATTCCAGCAATTTAAATGACTAAATATACTGAGAGTATTCCAGATTAAATGAGAGCTCTGAATGTCTTTTTATAAATGGTATGGCTCATAAAGAACTGAATTTGTTGTGCTGGTTGGTGGGATCTGCATTTTGTTTACTGAATTTACTGGGTAGTAGTGCAGCATAACACAACTGCATTTGCAAGCATCTGTCCCTGGAAAAAATCCTGACTGGAAGGAGCACTTCTAGTGCAGATCAAGGTAGCTGACAGAAGCAGCTTCTTAAAAGAAGTATGCAAAAAACTCAGGGGTTTTTGGTTTTGTTTTGGTTTGGTTTTGTCATGCTGAATCATTATGACTGGATAACTTTTCACAAAAGATCAAAAAAAGGAAAACCGGCATATATCAGAAGTGAAAAGTTAGGGCAGAAGAAAGGAGGCAAAAACAGTAGGAAATGACAAAATTGCATGTTGCTTTGTTTGCTCCTGCTATCCCTTCCCCCCTTTATTTTTAATTCTTGTTTCCATGGGAGTCTGCAGTGTGGTCTAGGTAGTGCTGGCACACAGCAGTTCTGATAGGATAGATTTGCCCTTCTTTCAGCCCAAAAGGTGGAAGTGGGAGGATGTTGAGTTTTTTGTTGTCGCAGTAACTCTGTCCTGCTGGCACCTCCCTGCTGTTCCTCCCAGTAGCATTATCTTCTTGGCAAGGAGATGCGTTCTCAGTTGTTCTTTAACTTTCTTACTCATCCTTTCTGTGTGCAAGAAACTAATAAAAAGTCAATAAGGAGGTGAAGTTTTTCACCAAGCCATCTAAATGTTTAGTGGGCTCAATGACAATATTAGTCATATGTGGCAACAGTGCAACTGAATTTTCCAGATCACCCCAGCCAAGTGCCAGCAAGCCTATACTGTGTAGGAAAGCAGAAGGCACACTTGGCCTCATATGTCACAGAAAATGGTGCAGGAAATATTGAGCTACCTGTGTGCTTTTTGTACTGTTCTTTGCAACCCTCCATGTTTGAGGCCAGCCTGATTGCTTGGTTGCACAGGGTGGGAATAGGAGAATTAAAATTGATGAAAAAGTTGAAAAATTTTATTACCTGTAATACTAAAAGTTCTTTTCTAAAACATCATTTAATTTGTGTCATCTTTGGTCTTCTGATTGTAAAAGCAAGATACTTGAAAGGGTTGGGCTTACCATTCTCAGCAGCTGAGAAAAGCTATTTCTGACAGTCCGAGAACTCAGTGTCTAGGGCAGTAGTGAGGTGAAGCTGCTCTCATCACCTCCTGCTGGCCCAAGCATGTGCAAAGGTTCAAGTTGTCTTGAATGCAACAGCAAGGACTGCCAGCAAGAATAAATCATAGTTCAACCTCTGTCAGCTCACATCACCAGATTCCTCAATATAATTAGAACCACTACATTTGACTTCCTTGTTATACTTAATGTATATATATATGTTAAGACATAAAAATATTACAGCTGTTGACTGTAGCATCTATCAGCTGAGCTGTTATAAATGTCTCTGTTTATCTTTGCACATTTGTGTTTATCTTTGCTAGCTGAGAGGTTATTTTTTTTCTGAAGACCATTCAGTTTATAAGAACTACCCTTTCCAAGCTGTGACAGTTTCACTGTTTAAACTGAGGCATTTCATTTGTACTGCTTCTGATGAAACTGAGATGAGAAGTGACCAGTGAGAAAAACCAAACCTAGATGGAGTAGGAGCATCATCACACTATGTCCCTACAGCAACATAAAATCTATTCTTGTTTTTCTGAATCTCAGTATTCTCTGCTGTGATGTAACAGAAGTTACTCCATCTCCTTCTAGTTTTGAATTATATGGGGACATAGTAACTTACTGCAGCTATCTGTTTATCTTTTTCCTAGCTGTAAATCTGTCTGAAACCAAACCCCCTCTACTTTTAGTACAAAACCAGTGCAATTCCACAGTTGATGAGCAAGCAATTTAGAAAATAGTGAACAAAATAAGATACAAAAAAGAAAAGGGGTGCATATGGGTAATTTATGCTGGAGAACCAGATTTATTCTCACACAGAGCCCCTGTTTCATGGAATCATAGAATATGCTGAGTTGGAAGGGACCCATCAAGATCATGGAGTCCAGCTCCTGGCCCCGTGCAGGACACCCCAAGAATCCACTGTGTGCCCAACAGTGCTGGTCAAACACCTGAACTCTGTCAGGCTTTGTGCTCTGAGCCCTTCCCTGAGGAGCCTGCCCAGTGGCCTCACCCTCTGGGCAAAGAACTTTTTCCTCATATCCTGATTTCTAACCTAAACCTCCCCTGATGTGACATGAAAGGAGTCAGTTATGAAAAATGTTAGGTATTGACACCATGTGTTTCTTGTTTTCTGAGTGAATTGTTGGGGTTTGACTTGCACCATTACTGACTAGGCTTTGAACATATATGAAAGGCTGTGTATTAAGCATTGTGAAAATGAGTTTCCATGAGTTTCCTGACAAGTGCCCAAATTAGTCAATACCTTTGATCTTAATCTCACTGTGCCTCTGTTCTGCATAAAGTAGGTATAATAATAACCTCTCATCTCACAAGGATATTTGGAATATAAATGTAGTAATATTTATGAAACACTCAGACACTGCAGTGATGAACAGAGAGAAGTCTGCTTTCATTTCAGATTTTCAATAATGTTTGATAAGTAAGTTATGGGGGCACAAAATAAGGAAAGCGTGAAGTTTTGAATTTGATAAATAGCTAATATCCATGAATTAAATTAACTTATCAAAAGAAACTCCTGTTCAAACTAAAGCACATCACCATGTCATTAAAAGGTTGCACCACGATGCATGTGTAGAAAGGGGCTGAACTAATGCTGTTAGGATTTATGAGCACAGTACAGTTCTTTTGATGTATACTTCCTGTGTAATTAATATATATACCACAATTTCTGCGTGGGAAGTATTCATAACATAAAACTCAGATCTCTATTTGTAGTTCAGCTTAAAAGCAGGGGTAATGTGATTGATCTTAGCATCAATCCCTATTACAAGGGGTGAGGGGTACAGAAGGATGCACACCTTTCACTTAATTGTGTGATGCTAAAGTTTGGCTTGCTGGAATGAATGAGAATCTTGCCATTAAATCTCATTGTAAAAAGAATTTCACGCAACTGTTTTATTTATATAAAGAATTTATATCTTTAAATATATATATTTATATATATAAATAACCCTATTTAGATAAGTTAAATCTTTATGTAGGAAAACATAAAATCTACATAAAATCTTTATGTAGGAAAACAAAATATGGCCCAATTTTTAGCTTTGTAAAATTAGCTTTTTAATAAATACTATAATTGTTTAGAAGGAACATTTGGCGCAAAATATATTAACTTTTCAGTTGATTCTGTGATTCTGAAATTTTTAAATAATAAATAATAACAAAATACTGTTTTCTTTTTTGCTAGAAATGTTTGGTGTCTCATTTTGAACATGGTGTCAGTACCTAAGTTATTTAATTTATAACCTCCTTTTAATTATTTCTTTACTTCATTTTATACTCTTCAAACTATGCAATCTTGAAATCTCAAGAAAAGAACAGACAGTTTTAGAATTTTCATTACCAAAATCAAATCACAGAAATAGGAAAAAAAACCCAAATATATTTATTTTTATAGTTCAGTTAAGCCACAATTGAATCTATATAAAAACTAATCAGTATACTATAATTGAAGAGATATTTTTGGACCAATGTACCAGCTGGTCTCACAGATGGTACAGATGGCATAAAGCTCTTTAATGGGACAAAGATAATGTGTTGGCACAAAGAAAGTTGAGTATATGAACATGTGATCTTTTTTTCTCATTTTAAACTGTCTAAGCAGTGTAATTTTAATTGATACACAATTGATACATTTGTATTCCACAAATTGGGTAAATACTAAGATTAATATTTTGCAGTCCATGACATCAGTATAACCTTAGGGTGTTCTGGAAAATCTCGTATGGCATCGTAGACAAAAACTTGGCAAACATGGTGGTTTGAAAGAAAGAATTGTAAAGCAAGTTTGATATTATTTACCCTGTCTAATGGGGTTAATGGATACATTTATGGAAAGATCTGAATCTCTCATGAAGGTTTTGTTCCATGAGCTTTCGTGTTGGTATAGACATGGCAAGAAGTATGATAGTATTGGCAGTGAAGTCTTGTCCTGTTGCTTGGCACCCCTGAGCAGAGCCTGGCTCCCTCCTCCTGCCACCCTCCTTTCAGATACTGACAGACATTGATGAGATCCCCTCTCAGTTGTCTCTTCCCAAAGCTGAACAGGCCCAGCTCCCTCAGCCTGTCCTCGTAACAGAGACTGCTCCAGGCCCTTCCTCATCTTTGTCACCCTTCCCTGGACCTGCTCCAGGAGCTCCTGTCTCTCTTGTCCTGAGGAGCCCAGAACTGGGCACAGCTCTCCAGATGAGCCTCACTAGGGCTGAGCAGAGGGGCAGGATCACCTCCCTTGACCTGTTGTCAATATTGCACCTTGTATTGCACCCTGTTGCACCCCAGAGTCCCATTGGCCACAAGGGCACTGCTGGCTCAGGGCCACAAACTCCTTCTCTGTGGAGCTGCTTTTCTATACTGGTGCCTGCACTTACTCCTCCCTAAGTGCAGGATCCTGCATTTGCCTTTGTGGAATTTCAGATGGTTCCTTTCTGCCCATCTCTCCAACCTGTCCAGGTTCTTCTGAAGGGCTGCACAGCACTCAGCTGTGCCCAAAGCTGCACTCAGCATCAGCCCAAAGCTTCTCCCAGCTTCCTGACATCCATGAACTTGCTGAGGAGGCATCCAGACCTTCATCCAAGCCATTAATGAATAAATTAAACAGTACTGGGCCCAGTATTGAACCTTGGGGGACACCACTTGTGACAGGCCTCCAGCTGGAGCCTGTGACACTGATTATGACCCTCTGGGATCCGGGATCAGAGGGTTTCCAATTCATCCCACAGTCCACAATTCCTGAGTTTACCTCTGACAGTGTTGTGAGAGACAGTGTTGAAAGCCATTCAAATTCCAGATAGACCATATTTGCTGCTCTTTCACATCAGATCCTGGATCTTGTGATTGAGGCAAAGCTAACAAAGCTATTTGGTTGGGATAACAAGTTGTTGCATTCAGTGACCAATCCAGAAGAAAAACGGTATAGCTTAAAGCCCCAGGGGAAAGCTTGTGAAGGAGAACAATAGATCTGAACAGGGCAAACTCTCCTAGGTTCCTCACTGATCAGGAGCTGCAACATTCTTCCAAATAGCCATGAATGAAGACATCTCCAAAATATGGCCTTCTCAGGAGTTCTCAAAGTTCTAACATAAAAAGGAGAATTTTCTTGGCTTCTTTCAGAATCATAAAATCCATTTATCTGTTTTGGATGAGATCTTTGAGATGGCAGCTGTTTTATATCTCAGTCTTTTAATTTTAAAATGATAATAACTATAGTGAGCTTATGAAATATCTCAGAACAAATTATCATCAATTTCATGAATATGTAGAGCTGGTATATTATATAAATTATTTTAACTTGTTTGAAACTCCTTCACAGTTATGTGAGGCACTACAATTCAGTGAGAGGTTGATTTCTTAGGCAGCAATTAAATTCTTGATTTCTGGGTCATTTTTTATATAAATGGTTTCTTATCCACAGTGCCTATACTGACTTTTAAAAGTGTCCCATGATTATACTTTCTCTGCCTGTCACTTTGTGATTGCATAATACACAGTTTACTCTAGGACTGGAGATTCTGAGGGTTTGGGAACTGCAGATAAAATTGATGCAAGGCTTTGTCCTCTGTCCACACAACAGACTGTCATGACATTCCTGGAGGAGTCACCTTTTGCATGCCACCTCAAACTGAGTGGTTAACTGTATTTACAGCAGCCACCAGGGTACCATAGCCCTGCTTCTCAGGACAAGAGATGAAATTTTTGAGCAGTTTTTATGTTCAATCTTCCTTAACTCAAGCTGAACTAGAAGTAAAATGGAAAAATTACTGATTTTTAACAGAACAGGGACATATATCTGTGTGTTTCAGTAGCTTATAAAATTTGACATTGACTATAGAATGTAGCATCTGTTGTCATAGCACAGGTCTCATTGTCAGCTGCCTTTCATTGCATTAGGCATTTGGAGAATTGTTCAGGAAATTATTTATTCTTTTTGCTTAATGTCAGTTATAAAAATATTCTTAACCTTCTTCAGAGAAGTGCAGGTGCCTTTGTTATTGCCTCTGCTTGCTGCACAACAGAGCTGGAGTTCCATTCTTTGTTGCCTTTCACTTTTTGTACTAAGATGCACTTCTGGAAATTGAGTAAAAAATCTGCCAATTGAGAAATAATGTATAAACCCTTCTTTATGCCAGAGAAAATTACTTCACTAAGGAAAAGGCTATGGGAAATGAACCTTCTGCATTTCCTAGACATTGAATCTCTCAGCTTTTCTAAACATCTGGCAATGCTCCATGGGATCCTCAGGGTGAATTTTCTAATCATTTTTGTTATCTTAATTTCAAGTTTTATCAAGATTTTCAAGTTCCAGATAAGAAGCTTTGTATACTTATTTTTCATTAATTTAGTAAATGATTACATTTTTAGGGTTTTTTGAGTAAAAAACTTATTATCAAAATACTGTATGAATTAATAAATTCCTTTATTTATAATTATTCCATAAAAAGTCATCATCCTAAGAGGAAAAATATGCCCACTTACATTGGTAAGATAATGAAATATTTCCCCAAGCAATATTTTAGGATTATTATAATGTACTATTTTAGTAAATTAAATGTCAGAAGGATGTAGTAAAGCAGTCATATTTGAGCTAATTGCATAAGTTAAAAGTATCAGAGCCCTATGTTTTAGAAAAGTTCGATGGCTCCACTTATTTTTTTTTACCTTATAATACAAATACCCTTTCAATTTTGCAGTAGCTTCTGCTGTAATGACTTATTTAAAATACAGTAATTGGTTTAGAATGATAAAAATATGTTGGAAACAGACAATTAAAGTTTATAGAGCCATAATAAGCATTTTTTTTAATGTGTAAATGTATGTTCTGATATTTTTAAGGTAAAATATTTGCTGAATATATGTTTCCCTGAGACAGGTAAACTAAGAACAAAATTTCTTCTTTCACTTGGTCAGCTTAGGAGTGAAATGTGGGACAAACCACAGCGATGGATGTATAGATATTAGTCAGTTATCTGCTTGATCATCACCGTGCAGGCATACCAGGAGTCCAGCTCTTTGTGTGGACAGTGATAAATTATGCAGAGTTACCACAGGTGAGTTAACTGCAGTGGGAAATACCGTGCAAGTGCTCATGCAGGACCTTCACTCGCCTAATTAGCCGACTAAGCAACGCTAACTACAGCAGGCATCGTGCCACGTAAGCAGAGCTGCAGCCCTTCTGAGACACAGCTCCTGCCTGTACACAGTGCTATTTTTGGGAACTGTGAACTCCTCACCGCTTATTCAGAGTGAACTGCATGTGTCTAGCTCCCCCCTGGAGTGCAGGGAAAGAAGGCTGCTTCAAACAACAGGAAAACTTAAAAGAGACAAAGGGCATTGAGTTTCTTTCACCTCTGGGCTGGGTCTCCTGGAGGGATACTCAGAGCCTCAGTCAGTGGCTGCTGAGATTGGCCTCAGTGGCAGATCTGCCAGGCTGCCACTTGCTCAGTGCCTGTGAGCAACCTGTTTTCTTTCCTGTCATCTGTAAAACTGGATATCTCCCTACTAATTTGGAAAGAAAGGAAATCTCATTCTTTTCATATAAATGGCATTATGGGGACAGTAGTAGCAACTTTGCTAGTGCCTGTGAGTAGAGATCTGAAAATAGCCAGGTGTCAGTTCTGGTGGTTGATCCAAAATTATTGGAAAAGCATGGTTTGAGATTGAGAAAACTGCTTAATGTACCCCAGAGATGTTGCCAATCACACCAAGTGTGTGATGTGGTTGTCATACCCAGGGGAGGCGATGCCATCCTCAGGGACCAGGACAGGCTTGAGAGATGGGCCCACGTAAATGTCATGAAATTCAACAACACCAAGTGCAAGGGTGCCCAGAGAAGTTGTGGAGTCTCCTTCACTGGAGATATTCAGGAGGTGTCTGAACACAGTCCTGTGCTGTGTGCTCTGGAATGGCCCTGCTTGAGCAGGGAGGTTGGGCCACATGACTCACTGTGGTCCCCTCCAGTCTGACCTGCTCTGTGATTCTGTCCTGCAACTGGACCAGGGCAATCTGAAGATAAGACCAGGCTGCAAGGAGAATGGGTTAGGAGCAGCCCTGAGGAAAGTACTTGGGAGCACTGGTTGACAAGAAATTCAACATGAGCCAGCAATGTTTGCTCACAGCCCGACCGCGTCCTGGCTGCGTCAGAAGCTGTGTGGACAGAAGGTCAAAGGAGATGATCCTGCCCCTCCATTTCCCTGTGGTGAACCCTCATCTGGAGTGCTGTGTCCAGCCCTGGGAGACCCCAGCATAAAAAAGACATGGACCTGTTGGAAGGAGTCCAGAGGAGAGCCACAGAGATGATCATGGGGCCATAGCACCCCTGCTATGAAGACAGTGAGAGCTGGGACCATGAAGAAACAGCCTTCCAGCACCTAAAGGGGGCTAAAGGAAAGTGGAGGGGTCTTTTTACCAGACCATTGTATTGATAGGACCATGGAGAGTAGCTTTAAACTGAGACTACATTTAAATGAGGAAAAATGAAGAATTTTTTTATTATGAAGGTGATGAGGCACTGGGCCAGGTTGCCCAGAGGAGTTGTGGAAGGCCCATCCATGTGGAAGGAAGTGTTCTAGGCCAGGTCAGATGGGGCTCTGAGCATCCTGGTCTAGTGGATGGTGGAAGGGTTGGAATTAGAGACTTTTTAAGGTCCCTTCCAACCTAAAACATTCTGTGCATTGTGTTTACATTTTGAACAGCTGGGAAAATTGGTATTTGGTACAAAATACAAGTTAAAAAATACAGCAACTTGGGTTTGTTCTTGTATAGTAAGAAAAATTAACTGATGTTGATATAGAGCCACAAAATCTCTCAGTTGATCTAATTAATAATTTTAAGGTGAAAATATTGTGGATTTTTTTTTAAGCTGTGGGAGTCTGTTTCTCTAAGAAAGGAAAGTATTCTTAGAAGCTGTTTTGGAGTAGTTGTAATGGGTAGGTGGTATGAGTACCAAAACTGCTGCTATTCAAGGTAAACCATGCTCAGAAGAGATAATTAAAAATTCTTCTCCTTCATACTGAAGTTTATCATGATGTTAATGCCTCCCTTAATGAATTAGATACACACTGCTTTTTCCATACCTTTTTTTACTGAGTTGTAGTTCATTTATCATCTTCAGGAAAGCTCTGGCACATTTTTCATCTGGTCAGCGAATTTGGAAAGAAATTAATGGATGCAAATTATGATTAATAACTTATTTACCTTGCTTTTCTTGTTAAAGCAGCACCCCACAGAACACACATCCAAAATGCCATGAAATCAGCAAGTAGTAGTATACACATATGTACAGAAAGTTATTCAGTGGGGAAAAACTAATTCTGCAAACTAAAAATGCAGTGAGAAATAATCAGATAGGGTCTTTTGGCCTAAAACAACTCTCAGGTTTTGACTGAAGGTCCCACCATCTCAAAGGCTCTCTATGTCACTTGATTGAAGCTCCATGTCTTCAGTGATGTCACTAAGTGGTGTCCTCTGTGTCTCCAGTGTCATCATCTTCCATAGAAACCTATCTGCTTATCTCTTACCAACAGCTCTAAGACAATAAATGGAGTTTTTATGGAAATCTTCCACAGGATAATTCTGAACAAGGAAAGGCTGCTTTCTTGTTTGGCAAAGGAGAATCTTTTCAACTCTGAAAATGCAGTAAGAATTGTCCTTTCTGAAATACTCCCCTTCAGGAATATCAGCTTTGTGAAGCTGAGTTGTTTTGCATTTCCTGGATGAAGAATGAGTACACTGATGTTTAGGAGATGCTCTTGTGCGTCTTTGGTGCATTCTTTCGTTTTGCTAATAAATTCTACCTTGTTCATGAAGTGACTAATTTACAAACGAGTCAGGCATCTGATCAGGTTATGTTTTTCAGAGCACTTCATAGACTAATTCTTTATAATTTATATCCTGTATATATTGGCATCATATTATTTAGAATCTTCTGTTACCTGATTTTGGAAAGGACAAAGACACAGGCAGTCCTGTTTAATGAATGAAAAGACCTGCTGTATTGTCTTTTTTTAGTTGCATCTTCCTTAAGACTTCAGTATTTTGAATTTGACTTGTTTAGCACTTGAAATTCAAGGTAAATATTAATATAATCAAATATATCTCTTATTTAATGTATTTGGATTTTTTACATCAATTACTCTAAAAAAATGACCAAAGGAAAATGTCTACTGGAGAATTTTTCTACATTAGAACTGAAATTATGTAATACCTACAAATATGCTATCTTTAGGTTGATACAAAGGGAGAGGTCAAGCAATGTTCAAAGGCTTATTATTCTTCTTTTTATCAACAATAGATACCAAACATTCTGTTCCTCAGAATCAGAAGCTTTATTTTAATTCCTTTTATCTAGCTGGAGAAAGGTTAAAGGAAAAGATTAAGGCATTAAGATTTGTAAGAATTAGGAGATTCTCTAAAGCATTTTCAAAGAAGCTTTATTTTTGGCTCAGCTTTATGATAACACAGCCCAAGTTTTGTTCTGCTTTCAACTGAGCTATTTATACTTTGGAATTCACTGTGGACATTGCCTGAGGTTATTATTATTTTCCCTCATAGGTTTGTTTGTTTGCTGGTGGTTTTTTTGAAACTACATTTGAGGATATTATTCAAGCATCTGTTTTTTCATTGGGATGCTTTAAAATGCCCTTTTCACTTTTTCATTTACACTAAGTGACAGTACTGTGAGTTAAAATCAGTGGAAGAAAATCTGTATCATACAAGCCCAGAAAAGCAGCCTGAAGGAATGAGACTTGGCCCCCATTTCTCTTTTCAAAATGGAGTAAGGAAGCATGAGAAGTGGCAGCTAAGATCATACCAACATAAACTTTGTCCCAGAAACAGGATCCTATAGAAATGCAGCAGAAACATGTCCAGTGAAAATGGTTAGCTGTGTGGAAAGCTTCCCATGGAATCTGGACAGTGCTTCTAAAACCGAAGATTACTGAGAGATACTAGAAACCTGACCAGGTCCTGAATGGTGCAGAACTGGGTTGAATGTTTCTCATTTCTTGTTCTTCACAGTTTAACTTTGCTACCACTATTGACTGCCCGTGGTTTTTAGATCAGCACAAGGCCAGGAAGAAAATCTGTGAATTGAAAGGAAACAGATAAGGGCTGAACAAAGACAGATTTTACTTTGTGCTTTTTTTTTTTTTAATAATAATACAAGACTGGCTTGTAGATTGAATTTTGTCATAGTATTTTAGTTTTGTTTTTATATAAGCCATAACTGATCCATGGAATTGCTTGTAGCAGGACAGAATTGGGGCCATGGTCTCAAGTCTTCTGCTAGCTTAAACCATTTTTGAGTCCATGTGAAAATCTGAGAGGCCTTACATGTTGCAGCACACCAGTGCTGAACAATTCATGCCCTGTGTCATGGAAGAGGCACCAGCTTGAACCATGGGGCAAGGTGGAACATCAGGAAAGTGTTAAGAACTGACAGATGATTTTATAGAAAAATTGAGGAAGAGCAGATTTTTAGCACATGGAGTTATTTAATTAAGGATTTGGGCTTGTTTTCTTTATTTTCATGAGTTCATCATTCTCTGATGTGCTCTTTAATGACAGTATGATGCAGATTTCGGAACAGCATGGGATCTCTCAGTCGAATGAGAAGGCCTATCTCTTTTGGGAAATGATCCATGTATTTTACTGCTTTGTAAGTCTTACTTCATGTTGATTTTTTATGTTGGATTGCTTGTGGTTTAAGTAGAAGTTTCTCAGCTTTAGTTTGAAACCCATTTAAGCCATGCTGTTAACTAATGTCTTGTTATATCCTTCGTCTCCATTTCCTTGACATAAATTATACTTAGTTCATTCCAAACTGTTTATTTGCACTGAGCTATAAACTACAGGGCAGCAGCAGGATGTGGGTTTAAAGAAACAACCTCACTAGAAAACATGCTCTGTTAACAAATAACTTACACCCAGGCATGCCATCCCCATCCACACCAAGCAGTGTTTTACAGCTGCAGCCAAGGGTGGTGACAGGGCTCAGGTGTGCCTGGTGGACAAGCCTTCAACAGGAGTGATTTCATCTTGGACTTTGCTGAGCTACTTGTGATTAGGTTTTGTGCCTGAGTGCACCTGGGGGAAAGTGATGAACATTCTGACAAAAAGTGCAGTGGCACGGGTATTATCTAAAAGCAATCTATTTCAACTGCCCTAGGAATCCAGATGAGAGTTTGAGGCAGATAAAAAGCGGCAGCCTCACCTTTGAGGGCCTTAATAGACTTAGGGAAGCAGCTTTACAAGTAGTGCTGTGGAAAAAGGATTCAAAGATAGAACTGTCACGATTTTTTAGAAGAGTCTGCTACAAAAAGACTGTAGAGCATACAAGAGTTGTGTGACTCAGCCAGAAACAAGGTGAAAGGCTGTTTGGAGAGAATGAGCTGAGTTTTCTTCAAGGCATCTCTAAGTGTTTTAAGTGGATAAGAACAGGGTGAAAGGATGTGACTGAGGCAGGTAAGTGTTTGCTGCAGCAATTTACGAAGTTAAAAGGATTAAGTGTTCCTCTTTTTGGTACGCAGAGAGGATCTTTAAACTTTATAGGAAATGATACTGGTGCAGTTTACAGTGATTTTAACAGAGGAAAAGCTGATCTGTGTCAAGCTATCGCCACCTAGTGGTGATCGGGAAATGGTAACAGCAACGCGTGGAAATTCCTTCCAGTACTTTTATTAGCTCTTGTGCTGTCATTGGTGTGGAATACACAGAAGCAAGACTGATGAACTTTGATAAAAACATGTTAATGAACGTGGCAGAAGTCCCTCACCAGCTTAATTTTTTATGGCTTCTCCCTCTGTATTCTGTGATAGCTTGTTAAGGAATAGTTACTTAATTTCTCTCTTAAAAGTATTGCTTGTAGATGTAATTAGCTAGTGCACAACTTCATTATTCCTGCCTGTTTTTTTATTGATTCTGAATGGATTTTTGGTGTTTAAAGGAAGGTGTGTTTATTTTATATGGGGTCAAAAGAGGATTTTTTAAGTGCAGCTAACTACCTTTTATACCTATTCTGCACTGCATCAATTATATAAATCTTGTTGGCTGTATATGCATTTGATACATTGCTTTAAAAACACTTTTACTTTTTTAATAAAAAAGCGACTTCAGTAGTAATTTATCACAGTCCAGAACTGTCCTTCTTGAACACTGTCTTACTCAAACTAAAAAGTGTAGCAGTGATTGACAATTTTTCAGTGTTTATGTCCACACTAATTGTGTTCATTGTTCCCCAAAGAGTGTTCATAGTGTCTTTTTGGAAGGGCTTCTGCTTCTCTATAGAGTCTGTCAAAACTTGAACACTTGAAACCTGGATGTTTCTGAAAATGAGATATTGTTTCTTTTAGCATCCTCAGTAATGAGATGGCTGCTGTGAACCAGAAAGAAATGTGATCTCTGATCCTTTTCTATAAGTTCTTAGAGAAAAATAGAAATATTGGTGAAAGTCATTGCTTTAATTAAATTTAATTGCATTAATTGCTTTAAACTTACTTAAGTTTTAAGAACATAACTGATTTACAAAAATTCATATCCGTTGTTTTCCTTTCCATTTTTTTGTTAGGTTTGTAATGTAAATCCATATATTGTTATATAAATATATATTATATAGACAGGAAATTGCCTAATAAAAAATTAGAAAGAATAGAGTATTGTCCAAGTGCGGTGACTGAGCCCAGAAAAGTTATGTGCTGTACCTGAGATTAAATGACAATTTTATTTCTTGAAGTGGAAATAGGTAGTTATCATCATTTTTTGATAAATGTGAACATAAAATTATATTCACTCAGAAGTTGTTTCTTTTGATTAGAAATTCTTCCATGTGTCAAAAAGGTGTTTTAGACTGTGTTGTTAGGCTGTGTTGTTAGACTGAGTACTTTTTTTGCATTTTTGGGAAGGGTTTCCTCTGGTAACTCTCTTGTTCTGACCCTTTGCTGTGAATTTCAGACTTATCAGCAGTGTAAATAAACCTTTGGCTGCTTGGTTGACACCTCTTAGGGTTTTCAGTGTAATCCACCTGAGATTCCTTTGATGAGGAAGACTAACACCATTTTTTGGGGTTTTTTTACCTTCAAATTACCTGTATTCTCTAGGTGATGGTTTTATTAAATCCAGTATGTTTTGGAAAATTAAAAAAAGAGGGTAAGATAAAATCCATGTACTATATCTGAAATGATTTCTTCTGAATATCTAATGAAATTTTTCAGTTCAAATCCAGCTGTGTGTTGCTAGTTTAGACAAAATAGTTTAATGTGGTCTTTATCTCTGCCCGCTTCATTGTTTTTCTAGTACTGATTACAAATAAGAAGAGATTGTAATTTTTAAAATGATACATTGTTGTTTAATGTTTTAGTATATTGAATGAATTAGGATACCCTTCATCTTTTGAGAATTTTATCTGCTGTCATGCTGCAAAATGGGAATTTGAAGATGTAACAAAATGTTTTGGCACCTTACTGTGCACAAGGGTTTGTGTCTCACCATGGGAGCTGCTTCTCATGGTACCAGTGACATCACACTGCATCTCCCCTCGGGGGAACTGGACTGGTGTGCTGATACACACAGTCAGCAGGGAGCAGATGAGGACAAGACATGCTTGTGCCTGCTGGAGACACCAGTGGTGGCTTGATATCGTACTAAAGGCAAGAAGTAGTGGGTTGGGGTTTTTTCGGGTTTTTTTTGTGGTGGTTTTTTTGGGGGGGTTTTTTTTGGTTTTTTTAATTTTTTTTTTAATTTCAGAAGAGTTTTGACTATCATTTGGATCCAGGTGTCAATAATGTTGTATTAGAGTTTATACCTCTTGATATTACAGGGTAGTTCTTATTCCTGTCTTTTTCCCTCAGCATCAGAAACTTTCATCAGGAACTGCACTGATAGGACAAGAAGCAATGGATGCAAGCTGCAAGAGTGAAACTTTAGGTTTAATATCCAGAGTAAATTCATTACTGTGACAGATGTGAGACACTGGAATAGGCTGCCCAGAGAAGCTGTGGATGTCCCATCCCTGCAAGTGTTCAAGGCCAGGCTGGATGGGGCCATTGGCAACTAGTGGAAGGTGTTCCTACCCTCAGCACAAGAGCTGGATCTTTAATGTCCTTTCCATCCCAAATCATTCTGTGTTTCTATGAACATTGTCTTGTTCTGACTACACATTTGAATTCCTTTCTTCTTCTTTGATCAACCTAAATGGATCCTTTCTCTATTTTCCCGTATTTCTTTAACCGAAATAATAGAAATATAACAATCAGCTGTGTCCCACCATGTTCGCCACAATTTTATAATCTCCTGAACTCTTTCTCCTGCTCTGTGATGCCTCTCTAGGCCCTGTTGTATGCTTGTAAATCTGCCTCAGTAACTTCCAACAGAACCAAGTGGGGCAGCTTTATTGCTGTCTCCTGTGTTCAGCCTGTTGATGGCACTGATGGTAGTGAAAAGTATGTGACTTAGTGATAAAAGGATCTTTGTAGTAGAAGAGCCTTGCTCCATCACACTGAAATGAATTAATTTCAAAGCTGTAAGGATGTAAACAGGCCACATATGATGATAACTATTATAGTTATAAATTGTATTTGCAGTACCCCAAGTTCTTTGTCAAAGTTGGAACCCACTTAAGAGCAATCAAACAGGGAAGAGTCAGGGAGGTCTCACTCCTGAACGTTGTGGGTCCTGAGAGGGAGAGAGCTATTTCTACTGGACTGCAAATATTCAGTGAAAGACTGTAGGTTCAGGAATAAGAGTTAATGACTAAAACAACATCCCATGACTGAACTTCTAATTCGCAGAAAAATTTTATTAATTAGTGGCTTTGCTTCAAGCAACATACTTTCTCAAAACAAATGATCAAATCAATGCTCTTTGTTCTGGAAACAGAGCACAAGTTTAGGTCAGCATACAATACAATGCCCTTTAGGTGGCACCCCTTATCAAACTCTCCTGTTGAAGTTGCTATAATTCCATTTGATGTCTCGAGTGAAAGTGTATATGTAAGGGTAATTGTCTGGTCTACTGCTCTCATTTTTTGATCCTCTTAGTGAGTATATGAGTTTTCACAACAAAAGTTGGCTGTGTAGTCTGTCTGCACAAAGTGTGATAGGTGAGATCCAAGTTACAGAAATCCTTAAATAAATCTAACCTTTGTGTAGAAAGCACCATGTTCACTCCAATGCTTTTAATTTCTGTTGCTTCTGGGCTGTTATGATGGAGAGGAAAATACAGTCTATTGGCTTTTTTTTTTTCCTAAAGAGAGATGTATTTGATTTTTAAACCTAATTGAAATTATGAATGCAAAGCAAAAAAACCCCTCTTTTTTTGTTTGTTTTTAATAGCTTTTTATAGCAAGTAAGCCCTTCAGTCTTAGTGGACGAACAAGGTTTCCTGATATTGAGATGTTTTGTGTTATGTGATCTGTTGAGCCCAAACGTGGTCTTATTTTTGTCCTGACAATGCCTTAATATTGAAAAATGCTTGGCACCTTGACACCCTATCCATGAGAAATCATTCCTGCAATTTTATTTTAACTTATTGCCAATTCCCTTTCTCCACTTATTATCATCTTGGGGCAAGATTTTCTGAGGCCATCAGGGTTTGAAGGGGGATCCTGGTGTGACTGGTAGAAGGGTAGAATATCCCCTGAAGAGGTCAAGCAATAAGAGTGAGAAAGCCTTTCCAGAGTCACTCAGGATAAAGAAAGCAAGTGGTATTCTGCCAAGTCCCAAAAGTTCTGCACTGATGACCACGAACAAGGCTTATCTTGGTGCTTTTGATGCTTTCAGTACTCTGGAGTTCTATTTCCTTTGCTCTCCACGGAGCTAATTATTTTAATACATATCTGTTAGGTCTCACTTTTTCCTGAAAAGAAATTTGAGATTTCTTCCAGCTTAGACATTGCTTTTACTGGAGATTGTTGGGATGTCTTGGACCAGTGAATGTTTAGGGTGACATTCTTTGAGGGACCAGGTATTGTTGAGAAAAGGTCTGAACCAGGAATGTACATGGTCATCCTTTTTTTTAGGCTTTGTTGACTAAACTCCAGCTGGAGCTGAGATACATAACTAATAACTTGAACACTTGGGACTTAACAGCTCGTGCATGTGCAACAGGTACATAGATATGTAAGTCTCATGTATTTAAACCCACCAAAACCATGGTAAACATGAACTATGATAGTCTGCAGAAATACACTGTGTTTATGTGTGTGCAGAAGTATTAAATAAATTGCAGTGATTAAAAGCCTGCTGTTCATTTTCTGATAAGCCAAATGAGGTTCTGGCAATGTAGGATGATAAGTTTATATTAACCTTCCAGTCTTTGTGAGTAGGCTTAAAAAAAAAAAAAAGTTGAAAATCAAAATCTTTATTCAGAACACAGATTAATCTTATAAAAATAATTATTACTTAATTTATGAAGATATCTTTTAATATTGACTTCTAAGCAGGGATGATGGATTACATGAGATTGCTAGCTCCCTTGAGCCCCAAATCACACTTTTTGGTTGGATTTTTTTCACCAATAAAATTGGGTTCAGTATTCGATATGAAATTTATTCTTACTTTTTTCCCTGTGTGTGTGTGTGTGTGGTGGGGTTTTTTTTGTTGTTGTTATTTTTTTTCCCCCTGAGCTTTCAGGTTTTTTTCATTGTTGGCCTCTTGAAATTCAGCAGCATAAAGAACTGCTTGGAATCACATACAGGTTTTTATAAAGAGTTCTATTATTTTCATGGTATTTTCCACTGCTTTGCTGGAGTATCCAGGTATTAACTAAATAAGCCTGCCTTTTGCTTAAATCCATATACACTAGACTATGCACAGAAGCAGATATTTCTGAATAATAGCCTCAAGAACAGAGATGATATGCCTCATCAGCTGCTTGGCTTAAAGTTGTATTTATTCAATGGTTGTGGGATGGTTTGGCAGATAACTGCTGCTCTGTTTTGTGAGGTTTTTTGGTTTTGCTTGTTTCTCTACTGCAAAGCTCTAACCACCAAAGGTTCAGTGGTACCCTTTGTTCTTTTCCTCCCATTCCAGAACAAACCCTGACTTTAGTACCTTTTAAGACACCAAAAATCTGTTGTTAGGCATAGAGCTGTTTTATGGTACAGCACAATCCAAACCACAAGTGACAGCTTCCAAGGAGGCATCCAAATACAAACCTAGTACCCTGTGCTCCTGTGAGTACCTGGTGCTAGGGGGTGGTGTGTGTTTTCTTGAGCAGCCATCATTTTTCCAGAATGGAGAAACCCATACTTTGGAATTGAGGCAGGAAAAACATCCTTCTGCATATTTTTATTACAAATTTCCCAAGTGTGTACTCAAGAGGGGTTCAGACTCACACCTTTCTTACGTACCATATCCACTGACTAGAGACTGAGCACATGCAGAAACTGTCCTTGTTACCATGAGGTTTTTCCTAGCTGCCTGAGCTTCATATTAGAGGAAAAGACTGTAACTTCTCAGGCTGTGTTAATGTAAACAGTAGCTGTGTTTATGGAACATAGTCATTGCTTTGCATTCCATGCTGGGACAAACAAGACTGAGTGACAGTCCCCTTGACGAATGTGGTTGGAAGGTGGAAACTCCATTCTCCAATCCACAGGCTTCATAGCAAATGTATAAAGGTGCCCGTTGTGTAAATAAAGAGGCCTTCCTGTCCTGACCCTGATAGAACCCACATCTGTGTCCATGTCTCATCTCTCCCTGGGACCCTCGCGTAGTGATATGTCCTACTGTTAGTTTATTGCATGCACACTTCAATGAAGAATTCTGTAGCCTTGACTTCTGCAGTCAATCCAGAAAGCCTTGGAGCAAGGGTACAGCCCATCTCAACTGAAGTACTGTCCTTTCCCCCTTCCTAAATCATTCTGAGGTTTTCTGCCCTCCCAAGTGTGTCCTACTTCAGAATCCCATTCACAGGCACCAAGATGTTCCCAAAACTTTCTCCTCTTTATCTTTGGCTCCCCTCCTATCATGGTGACAGTCGTCAAGGCACTCACCTCCTGCAAAACTGGCTTCTTTTTCTGCATCTGGGGAGAATGTTGAAAGCTGCATGTTTGACACATTGGCAGGACTGATCTGTAAACTGGGTGACTGAGATTAGGTGGAATAGGGAGGAAAAGTCATGGCTCTTGTTTTTTGTACTTGCTCAACCCATGAGAGCAGTAACATCAAGGCCCAACCCCTTCAATCTCTGTATCATTACCTTTCATTTCACTTTAAGGGGATTTTGAGCATTAATGTGTCCTGTGAGCCTTTGTAGACTGAGGTTTTGTCCATTGCTACATTTTTATTCCAGAAGAGTCATAGTTTGGTACAGAACTATTACTGTGGGACATTTTAAAATGATGTACTCATGTAGTCAAGAGTCTGAGTAATGACACCTCTGTAGATATAACAATCTGGGTAATCTTGTTAATATGCATGATGGGCTTCTTCAGTAGAAATCAAAAGCCAGATAGGAATAGTTTCAAAGGAGTCATAAATGCCTTAATGTGTTAATGCTCTATGCCTAATGGTGTTTCTCCATAGTCTCTGACAGGCATCATAATGGTCTTGGTACAGAAAAATGGATGTAGCTCTTCCATTTTATCCCAGCCAGAGCTCTTCCTCGTGTAAAACTGCACAGTAAGACTAAAAATATGTGTGAAAACTGAGGTCATAGGTAAGGTATAAAAAATGCACAGGAGTTTCCTAGGTGTGTTGGAGCAAAACAAAAGCTTTCAAAAGGCTGCAGCCTAATAGTAACTCAAATTGGAAAAGTTGTGGAGTTGAGCTACATTAATTTTATTCTTATTTTTGTTGTAGATTTGTAACATGACTGCACACAGAAGCAGGGTAATTATTTCCTCATTATCTGAGAAAACGGGAAACAATGTTAAATAGAGAACATTGAATTCATAGCATTAAACTTCTTATCTTGCATTTAAAACATCAAAATATATAAAATACAAAAAATGTAGGGTGTGTTTAATCAGTATTTCTAAAGAAAGCATCAGCAGTTTTCTTTTTTTGTGCATGAGATATCAGAGATCATTACACTGGAGACCAATACTCAGTCCACTCTGATCTCTCTTCCTGTGAAAACTCATACTTCCTGTGAAAAGTGGAATAATTGGAATGAGAGAGAATGGAGGACTCCCCAAACCAGCCTGATAATTTCATAGCTGGAGGTTTTGCTTGCATGGAAGAAATGTGGAATGAAATTATTGTCCAGAGAAGGCAGAGAAGTGCTTTAAGTCTACCTCCCATATAGCCATTGGTATGCTTTCCTCTTATAAAACAGCTCCTTGATGTTCCAACAGCTTTTTAATTCTTCCAAAGTATACCTCTATAAAAACAAAATAAGTTCATAAAATGAATAGCAACAAATTGCTGGAGTCAGTGAAGTCTCTGCCAAGCTGCAACGTTGCAGCTGCAACGTTGCCAAGCTGCAACGTTGTGAAGTTGCCAGATTGCTCAGTATGGTGCATAACTTCGTGTTTAAACTGCCCCCAGTGCCAAAGCAACAAGAGATGGTAAAAGTGGTCTTAAAAATATTTCAGAAATTACAGACTAATAAATCTGATGTATTGAACAAAAATGGGGAAGTAATTAGATCAGTAAAATAATGTTGCAAAAGGAAAGAATAAATGTTATTTTTGTAGAAAGAAATTGCACCCTAGGGTATTAATTAGGGTAGGATTTAGGATAGGATTTCAGGTAAACTTCCTAGAATTGATGGAAATACAATAAACACTTGAAATTTTAGATAAATCTTCTCACTAAATATTTTGAAAAGGTTAACAGGAAAGGTGCACTTCTAGACTGGCAAGAGGCTAAATAAAAGAAAATATGGGTAAGAACTAAAAGGAAGAGATGGGAAGAGATTTTTTTTTCCACATTAATAAATGACCTGGGAGAAAATTTTGATGGTAAAATAACAATTTTGTAGAAATTCCCCAATTTATTCACCATATTTAAATATAAAACTCAGTGAACATACTGGCAGAGGATTGCAAGTCTTAATAATTAGGAAGTTTAAAAAAAAGAATGAAATTACTATTAATAAATGTAATTATGCAAATGATAAATGTATGTATTCAGAATTAGACACTCTTAGCCCTGTTTGCCTGTATACCCTTGGGAACCTGTCTGGAAAGGAAATATGTAACAAAATATTACTGATACTCTTCATAGACTCTGTCTAATTGTTTCAGAAAGGGCATATGTGTTTCTTTGCCTTTTTTTTTTTTTTTTTAATGGGATGGCTTTTTTGTGAGGGGAAATTAAAAACTTTAGAATACTTTTGGAAAACAAATATCAAGATAAAATTGATAGACACTGGCATATTAATGGATTAAGGAAAACAAATAGGGAAGGTTGTCCAAGTCTTCCCAAGGATGGACAAGTCAGGGAATAACTAGTGAAAGTACTAAGTGCCAGACATAAATAGTTTTAATAGTTTTCATACAATGCTTAAGCAAATACAGGAGTTCATGTATGCTAACAATTTTATTGATGACTTCAAAAGCCATTAGATAAGGTCAAGTAAGAGAAATACATTAAGTGGTATTAAAAAATATGGTGATTTACTAAAGCTCTGCCTACCTTTTAGCCACAGAATAAGTGATGATGGAAAGCTATGCAAGCATAAGTAATGCTCTTTCTTTGCCCTGATTTCTCTTTTGAAACCTTACATGGAAATCTTGGATCAAGTACTTCTAATTTTTATAAATGTTAATATTTTAAGCATAGATGTGCTTAATCTCTCTTGAGTGATCTTCTGTGTCTTATTAATTTGTTCAGGTCCAGGAAAGGGGTTCCAGTTGGAGGTCTCAGCTATACACTTGAATAACTTGCAGTTCCTTGGTCCCTCTGTGTTGTGTATCTCAGTATGTTTGGACATCTGCTTTGCCTGGAGGTAAAAGCCCCAAAATATCAGCAATAGCATTGAGCTTTCCATGGCTTTAGCTGCAGAGTTAAGAGTTGTGATCTTTCCATCATCTCCTCAAATGGATGGTCCTATTCACCAAGGCCTTAAAACCCTGTCATGTAGAGTAACTTGCGACAATGGGCTCTCAAATTGTATATTTTACATTTCTGCTGACATTGGCCTGAATTAGCACTTCCTGCTGTGTTGGCAGCAATATGTGGGAATTAGCATATACCCTGCAAGCTCTTGACACTCTCTGCCCTGCTTGGTGTTTTGCTTTCTCCAGATTTATTTGCCTGAAAAAAAAGCAGAAGGAAAACACAGAACAAATGACTGATTTTGGCTGCTGCATCAAATTGTTAATTTTGATCATTTTACAGAGCAATTAAGTAAACATGGTTGTGACTATAAATTGCTAGAAAGGCTATGAGTTCAAATATTTGGCTTTAAAATCCTTTTAATACATCCTAGCACCTTGCCTGCAGCTGGCAACATCTTCAGTCCTGTTGTACCTGGGGAGTGCAGCTCCAAGCTGAGGCTGCAGCTACCAGTCTCTTTATGTCCTGCTTTTCTCTTTTATTGTGTGACTTTTCTTTATTTGTCTATGAATAAAAAATTGCAGATATTAACTTATTTTAATCATAGACTTCAGTTGTGTAAGAGAAAAGATCTGCAGGACGCCCTCGTATTTTTAAATGATAATCAGGAGAAAACACATGAGGATTTTTTTAATATATTTTTTAATGTGATTCTTGACTCCTCTGCAACCAAAAAATGAAATTAAAAAATGCAATATGAAAAATGAAAGTCTTTATTGCCACTCTAAAAATACCTAAGCCAGCTTATAACTGTTATTCATAACGACACTTTATTGCATGAACCTTGAAAATTATTTTCATTCCTTGATTATAAAGACTGTTAAGAGAACACGCATTTTGTTATAGATGCAAATATACTAGCTGGCTTTTCACTGACCTTGAGTAAACCCTTAGCTGACACATAATTTTAGTTCCCTTGAAATCCATTAAAAAAGTTACATTACTCCCAAAGCCCAGCTTTAGCCTGTCCATAAAATGTGCAATGAATATTTGCTCATTTGTGGGTAGTCCCTAAGTGAGGCCCAATGTGTCTCAGATTTCCACCCACTGCATTCCTCCAAGTTCTTAAAAGTTTTATGGGAACACATGAAGGAAAAAGGAATATATCTAAAAATACTAATTTAAAAAGAAAAAAGAAAATTTCTACTTTAAAGTGTGGACGCAGGACTGGTACTTTCTCACTGTGTAGTCCTTTGCTTGCTGTGTTTTGCTGACTGCAGGGTGACACACATGCTATTTCCAGAGAGGAGCACTCATACTGGCATACCATGCAGCTTAGGTGATTAAATTATGGACAGCCTGTTCTGTGGCAATGCTCAGAGAAAAATAAAGGCAAATGATTCTCATGTTACTTACCTAACAAAACGAGCTAGCCATCTGAAATACATCCATGTTTTTTTCAAAAGTGTTTAGCAGGCACAAAATGTGAAAACCTCAAGGCTTCTATGATACAGACTCATCTAAAGACAAAATGTAAGCCTGTATAAGTATATAATTTCAAATTGAAAACAAACAAGTATACAAAATTCTCATTAATGCTATTTATAATTATAATTATTCAGTATAATTGGCATTAAAATATGCATTTGCAAAGTTTACCATTTTAGTCTTTGGAAATATTAGTCTGATGAATCCACCTTAATTTTTGGCTGCTCAGAATTGTAGAATTGCTGGAATCCCATTAGGTGGCTCTGATTAAAGCCAGTTTTATTGGATTCTATCACTAGATGTACATAGAAAAGTAGTTTCTTTGTCCATTTATAAAAAGGGCATTGAAAATCTTTATTTTAGCCATTACTTGACTGGACTGCTTAGTTTTAAATTTTGAATATTGTGCTTAATTTTTGCATGTAGCAAAATGCCAAATTTACACTGCAGAAATTGGAGACATGGACAGGATGTAGCTGAAGTACAACTCTTGAAAATGTTAGAGCCCTGTGTTAACAATTTTAAGGAGTGGACATACTTTTCTTAGCCTTTGTTAAAGTTTTAGGTTTTTCAAAAAGTTCCCTGCTTATTCAATTTGCACAGATTTTACGTGTTATTGTGGAATATTTTCTCTGTTTATGTCTTTTGGGATTTTGATTACTCGTATTTAGTGTTTTCTCAAGATATCATTAGAATTTATGAGTTGGTTTGGATGCTAAGGATATTATTCAAACCACTTTCAGAAAACTGGATTCCTTAGGAGCAGGTTATAGAAAAAGGAATTTTGAAAGAACAGTCAGCCACTCATGAAGTAAGAGTCTTGAGCCTAAGAAAGTGTGTGTTTTGAGTGACTGGGCACTAGAGAGTCACACTTACTTAAGGAATGCACGGGAGCAGCTGATAGGGAATTGTGAAAACTTTGCTGGTTTCCAAGGATTGTCATTTAAGTGCAACTTAGAAATTGCCTTGTCTTTCTGGTTACTGTATGACCTATGCATCATTTTCTCTCTCTCTCCACCCCATCCTTGAGAAATGCAGCACAGGACAGAAGCTGTCAGATTTTATTGATTTCTATGAACTTTCTTATGGTTTAGTATTCAAACCACTCAGTACTCTCATTATCTGTTAAATGTTCTTTAACTGCTGCTTGTCACAACACTGAAAATAGGAAACAAGTGCTTAAAGGAGAGCAGGATAGGCAGAAAAAGTGAGTTGCCTCAGCATCACCTACACTTACTATCACATCCTTTTGTCCTTTGAATAGGATTTCAATTTAGATCTTTATGAAGTGGACACTTTGGTAGACTAAGGTTAGAAACTTCTGATATCTGACTTTTACTAGGTATAACAAAAGAAAATGCTATCAACACTAGCTTAAAATTTTAAAACAAACCACTGAATTCTGGTGTAGTATTGTGTTTATGTTGTTTAAAATTGCCAAAACTTCCCTAAATCCAAGCTGTGAATTCTTAAGGATTAAAGAATACAAAGATATGTAGAAACTTCTTTTAATCTATTTTTTAGGATATGATTCATGACATTTTATTACAGGGTACTGGCAGTTCTGGAATTCAGACAGTGAGCAGCTATTCAAAACAGATCCTGTCTAGGGAGATTGTTCTGCTTGCCCTCATAGCTCTGTCTTAAACCTCATTAATGAAACTTTCTTTTTTATCTCTCTTCCTTTCCTTCCCCTTTTTAGAAGGATGATAGAGAGATAGGCAGACAGATACAGAGCACTGAATTTCACCCAGGAAATAAAAGAACTGTGAGGAAGAGTTAGCCTAGAGCTTTGTATTTGTAAGTTTTTGCAAAAACCTTTTGGGTTTGGGACCTTAAAGAACATTCAGCTTTAACTCCCCTGCCATTGGCAGCCATGCCACCCCAAGTTGCTTGGGGTCTTGTCCAACCTGGCCTTAAACACTTCCAGGAATGGGGCAACTACAATTTGTTGGAGCAGCCTGTTCCAGTGCCTCTCCACCTTCACAGAGTTTCTCACTAACATCTCACCTGAATTTCTCCTCTTTTAGTTTAGAACCATTTCCCCTTGTCCTGCCACTGTCTGCCCATGTACAAAGTTGCTCTCCCCCTTTTTATATGCCCTCTTCATGTACTGGAAGGCCACAATGAGGTCTCCCAAAACCCCTTCTCTTCTCTAGGCTGAAAAATCCCAACTCTCAGCCTGTTTTCCTAGGAGAGTTTTTAAAGCCCTCTGATCATCTTTGTGGCCTCCTCTGGAACTGTTTCAACAGGTCCAGGTCTTTCTTGTGCTGAGGACCCAGAACTGGACACAACAGTCCAGCTGGGGTCTCGTGGAGATGGAGTAAAAGGGGAGAACCCCCTCCCTTGGCTTGCTGGCCACACTGCTTTGGATTCAGCCCAGGATGTGGGCTGTGAGTGCACACTGTCAGCTCAGATCCAGCTTTTCATCCACAAGATGAAAAATCCTCCTCCCAAAGATCCCCAAGTCCTCCTCCACAGGGTTGCTGTCAATGGGCTCTGCTCACAGTCCATGCTCACCTCTGAGATTGCCCTGACCCAGGTGCAGCACACTGAACTTGTTGAACTTCAGGATGTTCCCATGGTCCTGCTTCTCACACTTGTCCAGGTGCCCTTGTATGGCATCCTGTCCTTCTGTTGCATCACCTACTCCACTCATCTTTGTGTCATCTTCAAACTTGCTGAGAATGCACTCGATACTTTACATAACTTAACCAAAATATCTGATTCTTATTGTGGTCAATGTCTTAATCTAGGTAAATTTCCAGAGCTGTTCTAAAATGAACACAATAGAAACTATTTTGCAATATTCTGCACTCCATACCTCCCTGCTTATGCGTTCAGCAGCTGATTTTATTTTTTACATGTCAAATTGTAGTGCAAATGTGTTTAACTGAGTGTAAATGATGCACTTTAAATCATTGCATTAGAAAATTACCTTAGTAATAATGCAGTGCAGTTTCACATGCCATAATGCCATCATGATTTCATTGCTGAGCACAGTGCCTCAATGTCAAATGCCAGAGTTCAGGAAAAGTAGTTATTATTCAAGTGCCAGAATAGCACTGTCCCCTGTACTCTTCCAGCTTCTGCAGCATAAACAGCAGCTGTCCCTCAGTGTTGTGGATGAGTGTCTGCTGTACAAACTCTTGTTTTCCTACCCAGCCTTGTGGGCCGGGGCAGCAGAGATGTCGAGGAGGGTACCACTGGTGGAAGCTTTCTGCAGGCTGATGATTGCAGTGGGGTGTAAGAGAACTACTGGCACAGACATCTCTATCACTTCCTCAAGGACTGTGTGCCTCACAGGAGGGGCCCCCCAGGTGAACAACCTTCCCAGGCTCTGGGACCTCTTGGATACCCCTGAACAGAGTTTGTCCCAAAGGAAAAAGAGCCCAAGCACAGAGCTGAATTTGGAGTATATTTCTGGTTGTACTATACACTATCTTCTAAGAAAGAGTGGCATTGCTCACTGAACATTTAGATCTAAGTAAATATCTTTCAATTAAGTGCTGCTTTGTTTGCTGTTTGAAATATATTGCCAGCTTTTGCTGACCAGATCCAGAAGTTGAGCTTTTCATCTAAACGCCTTGGCTGCTGTCCCAGAGATCATTCAGAAGTGCAAAGACCATTCACTGAATTTTTAAGGGATTGTGGTGACAGTCAGGCCCCAGAAATGGCTTCATTTGTACCAGTAAATGGGATCCTCTGAAACTGTGCACTAATAAATGTAGAAAATCATCATTGTGCTTTTCCATACCAGTATTTCAATATTTTATCAGTCAACATTTAATGTTTCGAACATTTTGTTTCAACAAATGTTTCAACATTCTTTCTTAAAGATAGTCATTCCCATATCAAAACATTTTTTAACATTACCTACTGTTTTTGTAAAAAACCAAAACCACTCCTTTGTATTTCCAGGGAAAAATGTTAATTTCTCAAAACATAGTTCCAGGGTGATAAACTATACTTCACTTTTTTCAAAACTAATTAATACTTAAACTTGCTAATAGATTGCCCAAGGCTTATTATAATAGATTGCAGAAATAACCACAAAATATGACTGTCCTCTGAGATTCAGTTCCATTGTCTCAACAAACTGCATATTTCTCAGATAGTATCTCATTTCATTTTGGTTTTGAAGTCATTAAGCATTTCCTTGCAGCTTCAAGTAAAAGTGTAAAAATCAGGCAAAAGCCCAATGTGGTTGAATAATCCAACCATGAAATAACAAAAAAGGCTCATTACTGCTATCTAATAATAAAGAGGTCTAATGTTAATTTTTGAAATGCTGATTGTAGAATTTCAAGTACTGTAAAAGCTTAACAAAACAAACATTATCTGTGTTCAGAGTATCACTGAAATGCTTTTATATTTTGATGACATCTGTGATATTCTCACCTGGGTGTCTGTGCCCTTCTCCAAAACAACAAAAAAAATTGCATTATAGTAGCAGTAGGGAAAATAATATCTATCCATATGATATATATGCATGCTGTAGGATATACCAATATGGAGGTGAGTTACATCAACTTCTCCAGCTTTGTCATGTAGGGGACATTGTATATAGTATTATAAACATGTTTAATGTTCATCTGTTGTTTGTGAATTTAAGTGTCTGTTCCCAATGGCATTGCTTGTAAATCTTCAGTGCCACAATTCCTAAATCTGTGGTAAACAACATTAAATTCATTTATGGTGACAGAGTTACAGGACCTGTTTTATGGCCGTGTGCACAGACAATGGGTTGTCCTTTCTTTAATCTCTGCAGAAATGTTTTTACTGCATTTCTGCCCAGTGGGATGTAGCAAAAAGAAACTCTGTTCATTTGGCTCTTGATGCTGCTGCTCATTCGGTTTCTTACACATCCCAAAATGTGCCGCAGCAAAATACAAGTATGTTCAGCGTTTGAGGTGATCATTGGGGTTTGTTTTCCTGGGAAATCAAATGTGGAAGCAGATCCCTGTTCAGTCTGCAGCAGCTGTAGTACAGAACTCAATGCTGAAGGCACAAAGTAGGGCTGTGAATTGTGTGTGTGTGTGAAGGAAGTGAGCAAATGGATAAAATCTGCAGCTCCTTTGAGAGATAAGAAATAATGTATCTGCTATAGGGAAGTTTCTGGAATGACCTTGGATTTTATCTTCCCCGAATGGAGTCCTGGGGGATTGTGGTTTCCTACCCTCATGGTGGGTGGTCGTCAGTGAAATATTATAGGCTGTGGATTCTCTTCCCAAAGGAAGTGCTAAAAGCCAGGTTATTTGCAAGGCTTTAAATTACACTTGACAAAACCCTTGGCAAGGTACTGAGAATTTATGTTGCATTTGAAAGTATGCCAGCTTGTGCTTCCCAGCACTTTTCCTGCTGCGGAAATATCCTGCAAACCCAGATTTACAGATGTCCAAAGCAGCAACAGTGTGGCAACAGTGAACCATAACATATTGTAGCTGTAACATTTGGAGTTGTGAGTCCTGGGCAGGAATTCACACCTGCTCTGCAGTGGGTCTGCTCTGCTTATCTGAGGGGAGTGAAGGCCAGAATCTTGCACCTGGCTGCACTGGGTGGCCAGAGGATTCAACGGGAGATGCAGTGAATTCTGGCATCCCGTGAGTCCCGGGAGATGCTGAGCTGGTCACAGCAAAAATGCAAACTGCTTGGAAACACAGGTCTAGAACAGCACAGAAGTTTGCAGGGTGAGCTTCTAGAGAGCTGATTGAACAAGCACATTGCTTACGCAGATTTCCATCTAAGGGAGTCTGTTTTTCCACAGATTGGCTAAGTTTGAATTTATTGGCATTTTTTGATTGGAAAAAGTTTCACAGTTTAAAAAAGAAGTGTTGTTATTAATATACTAGAACCATGCTTTAATTGAATCCTTTGGGACCTGAAAAAGCATGGAAGATAAATTTTAGATGCATGCAAAAAGTTTCAGCCTAATGAGTATCCTAGATAATCAGAAAGAATTCAATGCAAAATCCATCTGAAAAGTCTTCCAAATAAAGTATTTTTTAATTAAAGGATAAGGAGAATGTCTTTTGCAAGTGTCAGTTGGTGTATGAAAGCTATTCAGAGGGATGCAATGCTGATGAAAAAGTTTCCCACCACATTCTGTAGATGTGAGTGAGATGGGTTCCAGGATCTGATTTGCAAGTGCACTGAGGTCTACAGTTCTACACTGGCAAGGGTTGGGGTTTGTTTTCTTCGTTGCTTGTTGCTCTCTTTCATTTGAAAGAGAGGTTGTGGGTGGGAGAATGGGTAGTTAACTTTGTGATACCCATCACCATTGATGAGCAGGTGGCTTGACAGCTTTCTGTATTTGTTTTCTGGAATGAATCAGTGTATTTGCATATGAACTGAGTGAAGAATAGTTCTATACACAGGTAACTTCAGAGGTCTTCTTAATTAATGACACCCTTCTCTAAATTTCTGCAGGAAATAACCCCATCAGTTGCCTTAAGAAAATATACAAAAAATTAGCAAATAAATTTAATTTTTTTTTTTTTTTTTGTTAGAGGTAATGAAAACAGGCAATTACCTATTATTGCAATAACATTAGATGAAACCAACACAACCTCACTGCAAAAGTAGTGAATCTCTACTACTTCCAAAGTAAAAATGAAATCTCCATAACTGTCTGTAGTAAGGTTGATATTTTAAAATGCAGCTCATTTTTTTTCTGTTTTTCTTCCCTTCCTATTTTTTTAATAGCTAAAAGCATTGACTCAGTTCCAGGAATACATTTAACTGACTGATTTAATCCAATTTCTCATTGAGTATGCACTGGAATAAAAAAAGCAAATCAACAGCACCCTTGGATATCTTCAGGATCATTTCAGTTCTTGCTCCCCTGTGTCAGCCCCTGTTCTTTTATAAGACAATGAGCAAAGCTGGTGAATGTGGATATGTAAAGGTCAGTATTCTTGTCTCTTAAAAGTATGAGGAAATTGTTCTAAGGTGTTACTAGCTCTGTGGTCTGGTTTGTTTGAGCAATATACAGCTGATGCATCCTTGGTTTGAGGGGAAAATGGACCTCAGTGTTTCAGAAATGATATCTTCATAGGCTGTTTTCTGAGGTACATCTAAGGCTTGTGTGTATTGGTTTGTTGTCCTGTTGGGTTGTAGTGGCAGTAAACAGACTTCACAGTGCTCAGTTTCTTGTCTTTTGTTGGATAGCTTGGTCCTTCTCAACTCGGTAAGTTTTGTTTACTTCTCTGCCAGCTTTGTGGGAAGCTGCTGTTTAAAGTTCACAGGCCACATGCATTTTCCTGCTTTCTGTTCCTGATTTGATTATTTTGTTTATATTGTACTATGCTCCATAGATTTATTTGTGAATCTCTCATCTGGATCTCAGCTTCTGGAAAATCCTACAAGTTGTTTCAGATTTTTCAAAAGTGTATTTCTAGACCATAAAAATGCATTACTCTCATCTAAAATTGCCGTGGTCCCCATTTTCCATAAACAGGTGGGGACTTGCTTCTGTCTCCTCCCCTTGAGAGGCACAACCCTGACGAGAGCTTTTTTGGGCATTGGCCATTACTTTGCAAGACCTTTGAGAGTGGTTTGAGTGCTGGTGCCATGTGGAGCTAAGGTGATGCACTAAACTGTTAAAGAGATGACAAAAGCTGTGTTTGCTGGTAGAGGCTGAGGTCAGCAGGATGCTGACCCTGGTGTGGCTGCTCACACCCTGAAACAAGTGACATCTGACTGACTCAAGCAGCTGCCACAGGTTCTGCAGAAGAGATGCTTATGATATTATTTCATGCAGGACAAGAAATTTGATCCTGATATATTCTGAGATTAACCAGAACCACAGTAAAGTCCATAAGTAATGATTACGCGTAACCGTCTGTGTGATTTGGATGTAATTTAAAGAACATTGTAACTAAAAAGAGGAAAAACAAGAAAGAAAAATGAGTTTATAGTATTCATAGAATAAATGAAGGTGTAAATAAATGTTTTGTTGTTTTTAGAAAATAGGCATAAATGTCTAAAAATGTAGTCTATTTTAAAAAGGCACAAAAAAAGTTTGTGTTCTTCTGCCATCTTTATTTCTAGAATACCATGTAGTAAGTTTAGCTACTAAAAAGATAATGTGTTGAGTACCAGAACAAATTATGGTTGTGTTATGTTGTCAAAAGCAGATAGCTGAGAGTATAGACATAGCAGTCAACAAAAAAGTGATGTTCAGCTATCTTTTCCAATTTGAAACAGGAAAATAAGTTTATAGTTTGTTATAATGAAACCATAGCTTCTTGTCAGATTCTGAAATGGTGAAAGATCTTATATTCTTCTTTAAAAACTTACTCTCATATTATGAAGAAAATGACTTTAATAGGTGTTGTGTTACTAATATTTAAGATTACTAACTGTCCATGAAGATTCAAACTACTGCTCCTTCTGCAAGGACCTAAAGCCATGTCATGGGATGGTTAATACTCACCCCTGTAAGACAAGATTGAGTTTATAGCTCTGTCACAGAAAGATAAATTTTGGTTGGAGATACACTTAGACTCACATATTAAGGAAGTGGCCATGGAAATGCTAACCTTTTTTTTTTTCCATCAACTTGTTTGCTGAGTACTCCGTGGGTAAAGTGGCATAGCTACCTTGTCAGTTCACTGACAAAACATGAAAAACTTGCACCAGTGAGACTTGTTTGGCCATCATTTTGCAAATGTCATCATAATGTGCAGCTCTTCAGTCTCTCATCCTCGGTGTTTTCTCTGGCTGAACAAATTTGCCCTTTCAACCCAAGCATGCAGACAGCTCCTGTCAAACTGCGTGTCCTTCAGCTTAGCAAATACGTTGCAGGCACTCTGCTCTAGATAGCAATGCAATTCTTTTGCACGTGTCTGCATTTTTGGGTAAAATTAAAAATAGCTTTTGATCCAGGAATGTTTCCCAGGTTGTTTCCTGATCTTGGCAGAAAGCTTGAAGTATAAATACAGCTAAGATATGCAAATATATCTGGCATTGCATATTGTAGTACTGAATGATTATTTCTGAAAGCAGCCATTTCTTTGTCTAATATTTTGCCAATACCTTTTTGACATTACAATTTTACTCTTACAGAATCTATTTGTTACTAAATTAGAATATGCTAGCAATGACATGTAAACATATACAGCTTCTTTGCAACTCCCTAAATATACACTTCAGAATTTACTGATAAAGGATAGCTCTTTTTGAGAATAATTATCGCTTTACTACAGTTTTTCCTGACTCCTTAGGATCACTGATAATTTTGTATTTGTGTTTTAATACAGAGGAATACCAGGAAACAATTCCATGGGTAAGTATCTTCACTTGTAAGTGAAGACTAGGTTTTGTTAAAATTATTTGGATTTTAGTCAATGCTTTCTTTCCAACATTTGCTCCAGTAAAACAGATGGCATATCCAGGCTACCTTGAGTTTGCTAATTAAGCTTAAACTTTTATGCTTTAACATTTTTTATTTTCAATTATTTTGTTAAAAAATCCCAAAACTCGTAAAACAAATGTACTTAACACTTAGTTTTCTGTAAAAGTTATTTCAAGTCTTCTTGAAAATTAAACTTAACTTTCTTTAGATATCCAGCTTATTTTCACCAAGAGTGTCAGAGTAAATTATGACCTCATTGCAAATATGGTCAGTTCCTCACATTTAGGACTTTCTTTCCTTCTGTACACTTAAGAATGTGCTTGAATGTGAGCATATGAGGAACTTCAAGAGAAATGAACACTTTCATTTACAGATCAGGAAGCTGGAAATCCGGAAATTAGTGGGAAAAATGGCAAGAGATGACGTTCTGTACTTGGATCTCCATGTGCTGCTTGGGCAGTGAGCTGAGGTTGTTGCCTCTTGCTCCTTCATCAGCATCCAAAACCCTGCACATGATTTGGGCTAGAAAGGATTTTTGGTGGTTGTCTCCTCGAACTGCCTGCCCAGTGTTCACTGTGCCCTTCCTGGTGAGGGATGATAACTGAGCTCAGTAAACCCCTGCCCAGGGGTTTTCCCCTGTGATGGCATGAAATATTTCTATATGTTCTTTTTCTGGGTTAAGAACCGAATGTGGCCCATCTACCTTGGTCAAAATTGGTAGAATTTGGTCTCAGATTGATGGTGTGTTACAGAATGATCCACACTTGTAACTTTCTCAGAAAGAAATTAGGTGAAAGATGAGATCTTGAGAACTCAGAAGATAAATTTAAACTGCTTCTGTGCATGTGCAGAGAATGTATTTGCTGTGGGCAGATATGCCTCAATAACCAGGTCAGTTATTAAAATAATATTTGTTAAGAGTATTTTTATGTCTCCGTGTACATATATAAAGAGAGAAATACATATATAAACAGATATACTTGGAGTGGAAAAATTATTTTTCCAAGTATGAAGGAACATCCAAAGTATAGTGCAGTGTACAGTATTCACCTTTCATTTTTTTTCTTTTTCTTATGATATTTACATGTTGAAAAATTCTGGCAGATACTCTAAGATATATGAAAACTTATTTATCTGATTTTAAACAGCTACTGTAGCTTTCAGTGTGCATTTAATGGAATTATTTTTTTCTGTGGACCTTGAGCACTTACTTGTAAAAGTTGAATCCAGTTGACAAATTCCAGGCAACTTGGGGTACTAGGTCAGTAGGAATCCTTATCTAAATTGTTTGCACGTTAGATTTCTTTTGTAGCCCTGAGTAATTTGGATAAATGACCTTTCAAGTGGTAATTGAATTTCCGTAACAACAGTTGGGTGATGGTTCATAAAAAGTAATAAAAGCCTTTAGCAGTGCCCTTTTCTGGATCTTGTCACAGTCTCTACCTCTGATAGTGAGTGACACTTATTACTCAAGTAATATTTTCTTAAAAGCTGTGGCTTTGTTGAAATTGTGTGCAAAAATCTACTTTCTCTTTCAAGTTAACTGTATGGTGGTAAAATCAAACTGTATTTTGTTTTTTTAATAATAGAATGTTTTACAGGCAACTCGTTTATCTCAAAATACATTCTCAAAAACTAAGGTCACCATTAGAAATTTAGCTTTGTAATATTTATGTACTGGGAAATCAATTAATTTGTAAAATGTTTAACTTTGCTTTCATAAGAGAATTTAATTCTAGATTATTTGCATGACAGCTACACAGCTTGTATTGCCATGTGTATGTTTACTGAACTTCGTGTGGGACCAAAATCACCTCTACCAATACTTGGATTTTTGATGATCTAGGAATTTGAGATTTGCCCTTTCAAATGCAAATACTGTGTAATGTAGACACATAAAAATGGAGAGTAAATACTAAATTATAGATAATATGTTTTACATGAAGTTACTTTTCCTGATTTTCTCTGACTGGTATAGCTAGGAGAATTCAAAATCTAACCTTTAAAGTCATCTAGTCATACCTGTGCCTTTCAAAAACAAGGCAAAAAACATATTAAAAACAGGTTTTGGCCCAGAATCTTCCAATAGATCACTCCTGTTGTTTGAACTGTGAGTGTTTTTTTCTTACTGAAAGATAAATTGTATTTGAGTAAAATCTTGTAAGCTCTCATATGGACAAATTATAGAGCCATAAAACTAACTTGCTGAAAAATACTTAAAAATACTTTTCATCTGAACTCCTTTTTCTTTGTAACTTGAGACAACAGTGATATCCTGAGAGCTCATTATTCTTATTACTCGTCAGTCACTGATATACATAAATAAATAAAAATGTGTGTGTATAAACGTAAATATATAGGATTCTATCTGAAATTCCCGCTTTCCAGAATACAAGGGTATTTCTGTGGTTTCAGTAAGTGTTTCCCACCTTGGCTTTATTTGGTTTTCTATAAAATTTCTTGTGATGCCACAGAGAGCATAATGTTTGTTCAGTATAGTTCATAGGTCAAATACATATAATAATTGATACAGGCAGTGACACGAGAACAAATTGGGAATACTGTCTGCTTGGGTGGTTGGGACAGCAAAGGTCTTACAATTTTACAACATGGATTTTACACCTCATTTGATCACACAAAATGTCTGAATTTACTCAGTCTAATGTGCTTATTTGCCTTCTCTTAAGTCCAATTTGTCTGTTTTGAACTCTTCCAGAACATAAGTTCTTCAGACTAGTTAATTCTCTGTTTTTATTATTGAAAAATACATAGTGCCCTGGAACATACACAGAAACTCTGAAATTAATAAGGGTGATAGATCTTTACTCAAAACTGGCAGCAATTGTTCAGCTTTGCCTTTTGTAACCCCCAATAAACCATTTCACTTCTCCTAGTAATAAACAGGAGAATTGTTTTTGTATTTGTCACTAGTGGGACAGTCTGCATCAGTCTGACTATACTGGAAAATTGATTTCAATATGAGGAAGCCACTCCATCTTGAAAAAAAATTAAAATATTCGTTTCCTCAAGTATCTTTCTCTTCAATGTCTGAATCCTGAATTCATTTCTGTGGTTATTTATTTAGTGTATTTCTAATTGTTACAAAGGAAATAATTGTTCTAGATTGGAGAAATCAAAGTGCATGGAAGTACTTGGAAAGATTATAGATCTGTGACTGCAAGACAAAAATTGCAGTTTATGAAAATGAAAGCTCCGTACATTTTCTAAATACTGAGAACATTTCAGGAATTTCTTAAATTTGAATATTAGCAAAGCAAATATCTAAAGATAGTGAGAACTGACCTTTCTTTGGGGGAAGTGTAGTTTTGATGTTGATAAATAAAGGATGTCATAATTAAGAAGATGTGACATTTAATGCTGTTTTAATTTGACAATGTCACACACTTGATTGAAAATACTGTTACCCTCTGAGCTGTAGTAAAGTGTGTTCTGAAGTGTCATTCAGTAGAGATCTGTGACAAAGGCTTTTATAATCAACCAGTTTTTCAGTTTTATTTTGGCTAATAAGTTGATTCTCTGCTTGGGAAACAACTGTTTGTACCTGCCTCTGAATGTGGGAATTTGTAACAATTTCCCTAGAAATGCCATTGCTGGAAATGGTGTTCTTGGGGTTGGCATTAAAATGTCAGTGCACCAACTGTTCAGAGAGCTGCTGAGTTTCATGATACAAATGTTGCCATCTTTCAGATGAAGTAGGTAAGCCAAAAATGCTCCTCTGAGACCCCATTGGCTTCTAAGATTCACTAGGAATAGTTAGATAAATATGACTCCTCTTTGTATTTGTCTTATTACTCTCTACAAAATGTCTCAAAACTTTCAAAACAAATGCTTTTTATGCAATTCTTAAACCCTTACATAAATATGTACAAGTGTACAATTCAGTATTTTCTGGGTTTCCCTTCTGTTTTTAAACACAAAGATGAACATCTGAAATTCCTGAATGTTTCTGAAGCAGATCAGTGCATATACAAACAGATGGTGTTTTTAGGAGCCTGATTTTCCTGCCCAAACTTCTAATGAGTGCAGTCTTGCATGAAAAGTAGGGTGTTTTTTTGTGCAATTATGTTTTGGAGGGGAAAAAGAAGTGCAGTGTGGTACTGCTAATAATGTCAAGATTGGGCTCTTGTTTTTAAATAATAATCTCCCTACTCCTGAAAACTTAAACCTGTCCCATTAGTACTTACTGTTCTCTTGTTTGGGACAAGGAGATGCAGCTAACACCTGGGAGCCCCAGAGCCAGTTTATCAATGATAACAGGGAAATGATAACAGGGATTTTTGTAACAAGAATCAGAGTGAATAAAGTAGAATTTTTGGATACTGTCATCAGATGATCCATCTGATCTCTGGGGCTTGGGAGTTTGTATACTGTGTATCCCCTGTAAAAGAAAATTTCGAATGCTGCCCTGACTTCCAGGGTATGAACCCTTTAGTGAATTTAGCATTTCTAAAGGACAGTTTTACTCTGGAGGTGTATGTTAGTGATCCAGAGGAGAGTTTGGATCTGAAGGCCACATTTTTAAAGCTTCTCAATCGTTCTGAGGCTTGTGTGAAATCCCATAGTAGCTTTGCTTCACAAAGTTGTAGGATCTGAGAATGCCAAGGGGTTGGAATGAACCTTAGGGATCATTTAGCCCCAGCCCCCCTCCACCATGGGCAGGAACAGCTTCCACCAGAGTGGGTTGCTCAAGGCTTTATCCAGCCTGGCTTTGACAAATGCCAGGGTTGGGGCATCCACAACCTCCCTGGGGAACCTGTTTCAGTATCTCACAGTAAACCTGAATTTCCCCTCTTCCAATTTGTGCCATTGCTCCTTGTCCTGTCACTACAGCTCCTGATGAGAAGTCCCTCTCTGGCTTCCCTGCAGGTCCATTCAGATACTGGAAGGTTGTTATGAGGTCTCCACACAGCCTTCTCCAAGATGAACAGCCCAAGCCTTCACAGCCTGTCATCATGGGGAGGTGCTCCAGTCCTCTTACCAACTCCACGATCCTCCTCTGGACTTGCTCCAGCAGTTCCATGCCCTTCTGATGTTGGGGGCACCAGAACTTACATGGTACTCCCAAGTGAGGTCTCACAAGAGCAAAGTAAGGGAGAGAATCAGCTCCTTTGACCTGCTGGCCTCCCTCCTTCAGTTATCCTCAGTTTAGTTGCTTTAGGTTACTAAAGCTTTACGTTACTTTCCTCAGCTTTTATCCTCAGCTTTAGGTTACTTTCCTGCCACTTAAATTGTAGTACCATCTTAAGATTTTTATGTGTTCTCTTGGGTTACTTCTATAGGAAACATTGAAGCAGAAGCACTGGACAGATAGAAGAATATAATTTGTGCTCCAGTACCTTTTTTAACCTAAGTTTTTAGATTTACAATTTTGGTATCACTTTTTGTCTTGCTAGGAGTTAGTGTATAAACAGTTGCAAATGCAAATCTTCATTATTTTTTTTTCCCTTGAATTCTCATTCCAGTGGTTTTCTTTGAAGCAGCACTCATAAATATTCTTTAATAGATGAAAATATCATTGAAGAGGAAATGCATTTCTTAAGTGTTGTAAATGTCAAAGCAAGGATGGAGGTAAAAATTATCTCTGAACTTAATATTTCTATCAGAAAATTCCCCAAAGGGAAAGAAGAGAGCACTAATAATGCATAAATACCTATTCTGATTCAAGAAATAATCTTTGTGATCTGTTGCACATTAAGGTTTGTGGAAGGTTATATTTGTTTTAGTTACTTTGTTTCTCCATGTACTAATAAATTCCTGGATGGATATGAAGGAACAGAAATTCTGTTTCCCTGTGAGCTTCCCTTTCCAGTCTTGGTTTAGACCTCTGCTGAGTGCATGGGCAGGGGTTTTGATCGTTCTCTGTCCTGATGGAATTTATATCCAGAAGTTACACCCTTCTGCTTCCTCCATCCATGTGCTGAAGGGGTCTGCATAGATGTTGGACATACAGGAATACACAGGGAGAGCAATCTGTTAATTGTTCTTTAGCACATGGCATTGCTTTACTCTACAAATTGTGTATTTTTTAGTAGTGTCTTACAAAATTCAGAGCAGATCATCAAATTACCAACAAATTTTTGGCTGCTACCATAAAAACCTGTGCATACATCAAAGAGTAGTCTGAAATGACTCGGAGAATTTTTTTGGGAGAGACAGTAAAATGCTTACATGGTGAGAAAATCAAGGTTCAGTGTTCTGGGGAGCATTCAGAGAACCTGAGATAAGTCTGCAATGCTGAACAAGTGCTGGAGTAGGAGATTAAATTGGTGGTAAGTGGACAGATGGTGAGTAGACAGGATGAATCAGATTGCCAGTAAATTTCAGTAACTCAGTAAATTTCTATTGTGATATCTGACAGAGGTAGAAAGTAATATCAAACTCAGATGGAATAATGAATAAAAATGCAATGTGAACATAAAAACATGAGGAAATTGTAAAGGGGATTGGTATATCAGAAGGAAGTAATTTGTCAGATGTTTCTCAAGAACCTGTTGTTACTGGGTTTTAGTTACAGTGACCAAAAAAAGAATACTTTGTGAGGTTATCAACTTAGAGGTTTTTCATATCATCTAGCAGCTCTGGGTAACAGAAACACCAAGGACAGGTAGCAAGTCCTTGTGGCTCTACCAAATTGGAATCTTCCCTTCAGCTGTTAAATATTTTATTCTAATAATTTATTCTGAGTTTAATACTCAGAATGTCTCTTGGGATATAATTTCATTTTCTGGCTTTATATACTTTTCCTAAAATGTGGGAATATTTGTACTATGAGAGACACAAACATAAAAGAACAAGGTCGAGTACTGAAGGCATCTGTTGTTCTCAGTAGGAATAGGATCCCGAGGGAAAAGATGATCTAGCTGAGCTAATATAAATTGTGAACTATGACACATTCATTAAAAAGATATCTCAAATAGGATTCTAACTTAGAATGCTCTGGAAAAAAAGTCTTGGACCTACAATATTAGGCTAATTATTGAATGAATATTTATAATCTCTTGTCTTTTCTTTTGATCAGCTTTTTTTTTTAACATTGTGTTCTGAGATTAAGGACTCTGTGTCCATTGTGTCTCCAGTTGTCATTTTCTGGCTACTCCTTACTTTTAACACAGACTGAAATGTAATTTCACAAAGCTTGCAGATCAGCATTCTTGCTTAGCTTTCAAATTCTCCTCAGTTTTGGAAATACACATAAGATTTGCTAAACCTTGCTGAAATAAAATCATATTTATTGCAGGTTAGAAAAATGAATTTCAAGTAGGAACAGCGTAGGTGTCCTTCCTTCTCCACAGGCTGGACTGAATAAGATAAAACACAATAAGAATTAAGATAAGTATTTCTTTCAAAGCAATCCTCTTTTTATCTTCCTGTTTGATGCACTGCTTACTCTTATTTGCACCCAATTTTTAAATGCTACAACTAGTTCAGGTTGAAATGAGCACTTCTGTGTCTTTGTGGCTGTCTCCTAAGACTTGAAATTTCATTTCTGGATTGGTCACAGTTTGTTACTCCTGCTGAGTTTTTTGTTGTTTTGCTCTCCCCACCTCCAGCTTTGATAACTGGAAAGGTAAATTAAAACCTCTCAGTAATTTTTGCATATCTATTTTTTGTACAATATCAATAAATCATGTTTTCCCTGAACTTCAAATCTGTTCTTTTGAAGCTTGCATGATCACTTACATTACATGCTTAGGAGGTAATTCTGGGGTCACTCCTGGTATACTGTCAGTTTTGCTGCAGTGGCTTGTGGCCATACTGCCATGTAATAGGAAACACTGTCTGTTCTCTTATGGAGTTCGTTGTTCTCTTAATGTGCAGTTTTATCTAAGTTAAAACCCTCTTGAAAAGGGTGGGAGGGGCAGAAAAGCTGATGCAGTTGTCTCACATAGCAAAATACAGGCCTAGAGCATTGATAAAGTACTGGTTTTGGTTGTGCAGATCTAGGTGCTTTCACTTCTGGCCATGGACTTTGAATCAAAACCTGAATGGAGAGAAGTGCACAGGAGGATTTTCTCCTCTTGTCTCCCTTTCTCTACAGCACTAGGGCTGAACTTGGAAGCAGTGATGGCAAAGGTTGGGAGAGGGAGGAAGTGCTTTCCCTAAATTCAGCAGCAAGGATGGCATTAGTAGCAAATTGGTTTGAATAAGCTACACAAATTGTTTGGATTAAGAGGTCCAAGTTATCTTATTCACAAATGAGAGTGGATACCCCAGAAAGTGCTTTTTAGCTCTGTGTTTCCAACTTAACTTTTCTGGATTCAAATAGTAGAATTTCTATCTATGCATCTTACTTCTTTAGTTTCTTCTTGTATGTACAAATAGTTGTCAAGCTGATGGTCCAGTAATTGTTGAGATCTTGGAGGAAATAATTCTCTCTAGTTACAGCACAGGCAGAAGGTTTTTTTGTTNTTTTTGTTGCTGTTGCTCTTAGGTTGGGGATTTTGTTTATTTCCCCAGAAGCTCTGCATAAGACATCAGCAAGCATTTTGGTTCTGTGTCTCAGAGCCAGTGGCCACTGCTGGCAGTGCTTTGTGCTTGTGAGTCAAGATTACAACGCAAACAGGACTTCAGACGTTCAGAAGCTCAGTTTGAGCTCATGGTCTTTTTAACAGCTAATGGCACAATAACAGCTAAAAGCACAATGAACAGTTTACTACCAGAAGTGGAATTGTGTTGTGATGGCAGTTGAAACCTTTGCCAGAGGAAATGGACATTTCTGAAACTCTGCTAAAGAGTTGTTTTAGCTATGATTTTTCTCACTGACACTTCTGTTCTCAGTGTAACCATGAATCTCTGCCACTGTGTCCTCAAATTTAGAATTGTACACATCATGTTTCCTGGTTAGTAGGATTTCACTACAGTCTAATATTACTGTGTGTTCTCCTACAGGTAAAGAAGAAAAAACTACAAAACCCCCAAAAACTTAAGTGTTTTTTATTCTATAACCCTCTTCTTTACACAGATCTACTAAAACATCTCCTTTGTTATTATTACTGCTTTTTGCATATCACTCTACCATTAAACTTGCCCACTGCATTATCAAAAAGAAACAAGCAAAAAGCAGAAGATAATTTTTGGTCTCCTCTTCAAAATGATGGAAGCCAGTTCTTTTAATGTATCTTGTTATTACAATTTTAAAATAGGGGAAGCTATTTAAACCTCAAAATAGAAGGAAAAATCTGTCTATTGTATGTCTATGAATAAATGCAGGAAATATGCCTTTTTGTTTTTCAGATTTGGTGGGCCATTCAAATAGCAAGAGTGACAAAAAATTGTCTTGACAAGAAGTCTGAGCTGAGAAAGTTTTGGAAAGCCAAAATTTTATTGGGTGACTTCAGTTTTGTCTCTGAAATTCTCCTTCCTTCCGTCCTTCCCTCCATCCATCCATCCATCCATCCATACATCCATCCATCCATCCACCATCCACTGCAGTTTAATTGAAATTTAAAGCATTATTCTGATATGCATTTTCTGATACTCAGGGAAGGCTGCATTAGTGTATTTCTAGGCAAATTATTTCAAGGTTGTTTTTCTACCAGCCTCACTCTTACAGTCCCAGCTGTTTTAAAAGTAATCTTTTTTTTTAATATGTATTATTCCTGCAGTCCTGGGTTTTCTTAGAAGCCTTTGTTTTTAGAATTAGATTTCTCAGATTCTGCAGATGTTTACAAAAAGTCATAATTATGCTTGACTTTGACCTTCCTCTCCAGTTTTAAGTGCAGATTAGAGCAAATGTTTTGTATATAGAACAAAATAAAATCACTAGAAAATCACCAGAGGTTCAATGTTGCTTTCTAAAGGGTCCTTATATTTTTGCTGGAAAAATGTCTTTGCATGAATGATTTGATTGCTTATGCTTTTGTTTTCTGTAACAATTTTGTTACAGCTTTTATAATCTCTTTTAAACCTCAATATCTGATTTTTCACCCCCAAAATCTTTGTGTCATTTTAAACGATACCCTTCAAACCCAAGGGAAGTGGCAGGAGGAATTTTTGCACTTGGTTTAACCTAACAAAAGAAGATCATTAAAATTTGATTACCTTCTTTTTAAATAAAGCACTGCTGGAAAAGGAGAAGCAACTGCTACTGGCAGACCAGATTTTTTTATATTTTATTTTTGCTATCAGATGGTAATATCTATGCACTAGATTACCTAGTAAAGGACCTGAGGACCTGATAGGATTTTTAACATCTCTTTGGACTAGGAAATGAGGTCTGGACATGTAAACTAGAAGTAAACTAAAAGTAAACTAAAAGTAAACAGAACTAGAAGTTCTGTGTTCCAATTGATGGGATTAGTTCAGAAAGTTCACATTCTGGGGAAAAAAAGGAAAAAAAATCAGGACAGAAAGTTCAGGATGAGACAGATAAAGGGCCCAGCCCAATAGTTTACCTTTAAGAACTAAGGACTGATATAAAAACTGTCTGTTTTCCCCCATTCATGTACCTTAACTACTTCAATCATAGCAATGTCTTGCATAATTTAAAGTGAAAATTGATTTACTCCTTGTCTGTGGGCAAGTATGTGCATTTTGGTGACCTGTGTGAACTGCAAGTTCACAATGGGTGCAGCTCTGGAAAATTGTTCTTACACTACTGAGCAAGTTCAGAAGTTGGCATTGCTCCTAAATGATGACCATGAGACCAACTTTTGATGAAAATTCACTGGCAGGAAAGCAAACTGCGAACAGATTCTCTCAGGAGAGAAAATTTTAGGCATAAAATCTTGCTATGGACAAGACAGGGAACATGGTTAACCTGATCCATATGTTTACAAATGGATTTATTTTGACCTTATTTAAAATTTTAATAGTGTAAATAGAATTCAAAATAATACTCTAATTGCAGTAATATCAACAGCTCATATGGATATGAGATATCATAGTGCGACAACTTAATGACTAGAGACATTCAGGAAAAATTTGGCTTGCATATCATCCTCCCCTGGACAGTATTGTAATCTTCCCTCAGACTGTAGGATGTTTTGAAATAAGATGTCCTTGTATTGATACTGTTCTACTTTTATAGATCACTTGCAAGGCAGTCACACAAACCACCCGTGGCTTTTTCCCCCTGGTGGTTTTTTCTTGAAAGATTAAACATTCCAAAGAAACCAAAGCAATATCTACTAAAATAGTGAGAAAATCCTGTGGTTAGTTTCAGATAAATGTTTTGCCTTCAAGAAAAAAATCAACATGTTAAACCCCATGTCTAATGCCCATGCATTTTAATCTTTTTGTCTGTTTGTTTATTTTTTCATTGAGTGGAAAAGCAAAGCGGTAAGGTATTAAAATGTTACCTGTCCAAGTTGTCCTTGAAGACATCCTATTAAGAAGCCTAGGTAATGACAAGATAAAATAATGTGGGATAAAATGTGATTACTAAATCAAAAGGAGGTTGAGAGTGGAGTTACCTAATAAAAAGGAATGAAAACTTTATGTATGGTATGGTTATGACATACCCTACACATTTGTATGACATACCACAATACTTGAACAAAATTGTAAAGGGCATTTGTGTAATTAAGATGCTTATTCCTGCCAATTTAGCTGTGTATTGGAAATTGTGAGGGATTGTTGGGGTTTTTTGTGGGGTTTTCCCCCCTCCCCTCAGTCTTATTCTTTGGACATTTGAACATAAGATAACTCTAATAGTTTTTTCTTTTCTTTTTTTTTTTTTTTTTTAACTGAAGAGCTTATCTCTTCCATTTTTAATACCCTTCCTACAGTAAAGATAGCTGTCCTGTTCTGATGGGAAAAAGTTTGATGTCATAATTTCTGTAATATAAGGCATGGTTTCTATTTGGTGACTGAAGGTCTATATTGAGGCACAGACCATCTGATAGGAACGAGGAAATTTCTGCATGGTTTAAATAGAAGCAATATTCATATCCACCGTATAAGACCGTATAAAGTTTACCATCATTCTTCTAGTGTACAGATGTTGTTTTCTTCTAGTAGTACTTCTTCTCCTCACAGTGGGAGGTATAAGCAGGAGTATTCCTCTGTATCTTTATATTCCTGAGTATCAGTGTGGATTATATAATGTATGTGTGTATTATATAAAAATAATTATCCTTTGTACTGATCTGTAGAGTTTGGAGTTGTGCTCATTACCTGCCTTTTACTTACCTCCTTGTTCTAGACTTCAGAGTCAGATGTTTAATTACAGGCAATTGATGAAGTTATTTTTTACTCACCTTGATCATTTACAGGTTATTATCATTGTCACTGACTTGTAACTTTATAGTAGCTGAGTTCATAATCACAGTGCTTCACTTCCTTAAGGCTGTAGAGCTGAAAAATTGTTTGTGTTTATGCATAAGGCCTTTATTTGATCACATCTTAGTGTTGTCATTAGGAGACTGCAAGGATTTCATCCTCAGTTTCTCAATTTCCTGAGGTCTCATGCACATGGTCCCAGATACCTGCCCTAGCACTAAGTAAGTGTTCCCATCTGGGAGCCAAAAATTGTCTTTCACTGACACCCTTGGGTCACATGTGAGACTGTATTCCCTGGTTTCTCCGTTTTCCTGCTTTTAATCTTGAAGATTTACTTTGACTCTGCCTCTTTTCATCACTGGTCCCTAGGGACTGGTTTAAAGTGGTATGAAAAGGGCAGATGAGGGAGGTTTGCCTGAAGCCACAGGGAGTTGTGGCCATACTTGTCAGAGAAATGGCCATATGGTTGCACAAGAATATGTGGTAGAAGGCAGGGAAACAAACGATACTAAATAGATATTGAATAAGGCCCTCAAAATGTACCCACTGTATGTAGTGTGCAACTTCAAGACCTTAACACAGACTCAGATATTTCCTTTACAGGTCCAGCAATGCTAAATGGGTGTGATATCTTCTGATTCATATCCCTGATGACCATTTCCTGCCTGAAGCACACAGTGGGTAGCTTCTTCAGGCCTAATCAGCATCATGAAGCCTAGATGCATTTCCAGTTAACTGGAAATAATAAAATGATTTTTTGATATATATATATATATAATTTTTTTTGCCTGTAATGAAAGTAAGAGTGCAGAGGACAAAAACCTATTATTTAGTTTAGTGTGGTAGAGTTTTGAGTGCATATAAACCTTTCTTACTACTCATGACCAAAGCTCAGCTCAGGTTTATCAAACCATAGATATGATCAGATCAATTCTAAGTCTATTTAAAATGGTTTTCCTCTATGTCAGAGTCAAATTTTATATACATTGTGTGACAGCTCATCAGCTATATTATGTGGGAAGAAGATCTAGGGGTCCTTGTTACAATCACAACTGTTCTGGAAAATCTGGAGTAGATTGGTAACTGGTCATGTTCCCCAAAGGACATTACTGAAGGATTCCACAGGATTGCTGATAAACTGTTTTTCTTCTCAATATCTGCAGGACCCTGCCAAGAGGGAAAAGACAGACCACAGACCTAGCAGTGTGGTAATTTAACTTGCTTTCAACACTGGTACTTCATATTTAATAATTAACAGAATCAAATCTTGGATGAAGGAGAGCTGTTGCAAAATTGCTTCAACCAAGCTGTAGCCTTTGAAGACATGTTTGGACTGTGGTATCTCTGTCTTTCTCCTCTCTGAGCTGGTAGCTGCAGTATAGTCACTCAAATACATTGCAATTCATGCAAGATAAAGGATGTGAAAAATCAAGGATATGCACTTTTCAATCTTAAGTTTTAGGTTAATTTGAGCATCAAGCCATATCTAGCATAAAAGGGGAAAGAAAATGCCTGAAAACTGTGGGAAAGCCCTTGACTTGGAAGAAGAAATCTAGGTTTTGACCATTTATGGGAAATCCTAGGGGCATATAAGTTGCAATAAGTTGCAACAGATAATTACTGAAGCTATGAAGTCAATATTTTTAAACTTTATATATTTCGGGTAAGTGTATATACATACATAGGTGTCAGTACATGTGTGTATTGAAAACAGGCTTCTTCAGAATATATTTACTTCACTGGTGTAAGCTATGGTAGTTATTATCCTTAGAGAATTCTCATGACCCATTTGGTGCAATGCCTGTTCTATCGTCTCAGGAATGCTGCATACCCAGCATTGTCTGGTTTACAGCCAATTTCTGATACTTTTCTCTTTAACAGGTTAATTGTAGGCTTTAGGGTCAAAATACAACCCTTACGCTATTTTTATATTGTATGGACATGATATGGATATGTCTTACTTATATCAAATCTCGAGATTTATGGAACTTACAGACTATTATAGCTATGGTTTCTCTACCAGGAAAGAAGATTCCTTCTGTTTTTTTTGTTTTTTTTTTTGTTCAGATTTCTCTTTCAGTAAGTATAGACATAAATATGTGCAGAGTCTGATACAATTAAATGAGTTATAAGAACTTTTTTCTCTTGGAGGCAACTCCCAACTTTCTTGTAAATGGAAATAAGAGTATAATAAGAGTCCAAAGCCACCAAAAAAAACCCAAACTCCAAAAACAAAACAAACAAACAAAACAAAAACCTCATATACTTGATATTAATATAGCTCAAGGTTTTATTTCAGAATACTCAGCAATAATACATTTTTAACTTGAAAGATACGACCATACCTACAAAACAGGATCTCTATTATAGGGAAGATAATATTTTAGTTGTCTGCATAACATTTATTGATAACTCTGCCTGTGCAACTTTGCATAGAGATATTCAGTGTATATTGAACATTAAATGTTAATACTCTGGCTTCTGCAGTGAGAATTTTACAGTGCATGCACAGAAATTAATGTGCTACATGAAGACTGCATTGTGCCACTTTATGTTTCAGAAGATAAGTCCCAGTCTTGTTTATTCTCCAGCATAAACCACAGGCTGGCTGTAGGAGGTCAGGCTGGGAAGTTGCTCATGTTTGACACTGCAGCATTCAGGAGTGATGAATATTTAATTAGGCAAGTGTGGACCGTGGGGGAGGTTGAGGCAGCTCCAGATCCTGGCTGACTGTCTGCAGTATCATCTTAGAGTGTGGTGTGAAAATGAATCCTTGGGGTAAACTTCAAGGACATTGAGTAGGTACAAAAAGGCATTCTGAGAGCAGCTAGCTCAGGGAAGGTAGGAATAGTAGAGATAAATGTTTTAAGTATTCCTGTTACACTGGTCAAAGATTCTGGTGGGCTAAGCCAACGTGTTTTATTAGTTTACATAAATGTATTTAGAAATTTAGTTGGAACCTATAGAGTCTGGGAGTATAACAGCAGTGAAAGTAATTTATTTTACGCAGGTATTAGCTATCAGAACAGAGCACATGTATAATTTGTTGATATTATGCAAACAGTGTGAGGTAGCAGTCATTTCTCTGTAGTCCTATTTTAAACACAGCAACAGAGCTGTTTGAAGATATTATTCTTAGCAAGCTTTCAGGAGAAATTAAAGACTATAGACAAAAGCATGAAGACTCCATGAATTTTCAGTAGTATAGGCCAGGATTAAGGTTTCTTCCTATTTTGAGTTTCACATTTAAAAAAATTGCATGCAGTTTGGGTGAATAACAGTTGGGCTCATAGGAAGGGTTTAATTCTGCTCTGAAGAGTATGAAAAAAATTAAAGAAGGTAAATAAGTCTGTATTCATGCCCAGGAACATTGGCAGTCCCCTCACTCTCTGTCCTGGGCTCTATGGAAGTTACTGTTTCTACAAGACAGAACCAGATCATGTCCACATCCCATGTAAACATCCATTTAAATATGGAATGCATGGAGCAAGAAATAGCTTCATGTTTCTTGTCACTCTAACAGTCAGGACAGACAACAAAGAGGAATAACCATTTTAATCTAAGTAAATTTAGCTAGCATGTTACTGCTAATCAGTTAGGAAGGGAACATATGCCTGCATCTCTGGTTCCCCAGCTCATCTTCTATCATAACCATCTCTGGTGTGTGTTAATATCCAAGTCTAAATTTGGGCAAATGACGTGCAAGAGAACTTTTGTTGCCATTCACTAGCTGTGGCTAAAAGTGGTAGCTGATATTTTCATGGACATCATGAATAATTTGGAATTACTTCTGCAGTTTCCAGTGACTTCTGTGATGAATGGCTCTCATTCGGCTGCATCCACTTGAATAATGATGGCGAACTCGGGACACCTCGGTGCCCAGTACTGTCAAGCCAAGAAGTATAAGTCCACAGAAGAGCTATTAAAATAAATATAATAGGGATAGGGACTGTGATTTAAGAGGACCCTTACTTTTGTGACAGGCAAGGAGTAACTGAAAACATATCTGATGATGGTCATCTACTTGTGGCAGCTGTTTATTATGCTCTATTGTAAACATCTTGCTGTTACCTTGTGCTCATCCATCTGTTTTTTTCTGCCCATCTGTTATTGCTTGCCATGTGCTTAGGTTGTAAATATCACTGTTGTTTGAAATAAAAAAGGTTAACAATCCTTAGATTAAAAAAAAAAATCAGTTATTGAATTCAGTATTTGCATTAAGAAAACAAAAGCTCTTACAAGCCTCTGGAATCTACATCGAGGAAACTCTGTACAGCTTTTCTGTGCTCCTGGATAACTTCCTGTAGTTACCCTTTCTGATGAGGTTGAAGCATCTAATTGAGTTGTTTTTTGTTGTAAGATTTCAATTTGATTTTAGTCAATAGCAAGGGCTAGTTCAGGAGGAAATTTTGTTTATTGAAGTCAGAGGATTGTGTGCAAATGAAAGAGGTTTACAAGGCAAATTGCCTGCAGGAAGCCAATCAACTTGTGCTCTGTATATGTCATTTCAACTTCTGCTGGAGTTCTTTATTCCCATACTGGCAAATTTATATTTTGTGTGCACTCTCATCCTTACTCTGTGGGTTTCTTCTCATCACATATTTGTGATGGCTTTTTTCCTTTCTGTCCCTAAACTATTATATGTGCTTTTGGTATTTGAGTCTTTGCCATTGTTACTTAATATGACAACAGCCACATTTCATTTCTTTTTTGGTGTTTTAAGAGATGTTTTTTCTACTTTTTTATTAAGTGAAATCCATATTTAGTAAATTTTCTCTCTCAAAACATAACTATAATGCTAGCTAATTCAGCATTATTCACCATTTTATGCCAGTCTATTGCTAGTGGTCAGTTTTGAGACATGCAGTGCTTTTGGGGTTTACATATTTTTCTTTTTTGAAGGAGGAGTCATTCACATTGTCCCAGCAACGTAAGCAATCACTGATTTTCTTTGCTTATTTTAAAATGTGTTTTCATGTTGCTGTTAATGTATTTCTCTTTTGGTGTTGTTTGGGTTTTTTTAAGAGTGAAATACTATTCCTACAAGTAGGAATAGTAGGAACAAGTAAAGCAATGCTGATACATACCTGCCAATAATGACCAGCTCTGAACTACAATATTGGTGTAGTTTTTTTCTTTTGTACTTTAGACTAAAGCTATATCAGTGTGTACTCTCCTCTAAGGATGGTTAGGTTGCACTTCAGATGACAACAGGTGGGCCTGGGCCATAGACCTATGATGCTGAGACCCTAACTGAAGTTATAAAAATGCATGTGGAATTTCATCTTTGGACTGAGTAGAATTTAATTTCATACATTTTTGGTTTTGCACTGCTTTCTCGCCATGGTGACAAAGATTTTTAAGATTTGTCTTGTAGCTTTGTGTAGAAATCCCCACAGGAAGACAATGTTATTATCAATTAATTGGTCCTGACTGCACTATAGTATACTTTGTACATTCAGGGAAATGTTTCCATTTTCCTTTTAAACTTGACTGCAGCTGTTGACAGTCTTTTCCAAAAACCACATGTGTTTCCTCCCTAGTCATTTCATTCTTGCCAGGCACTTCTAAGCAAAGTTATTTTGTATTTTATGTTATTCTAGGAGCCCATGAACGGAACTAGGTGAAATTATTTGAAAATCTAGTTTACAAAGAGCTTTTACTTTTTATTTCCATTTGTTTCTCCTAATGTTTGTAAAGGACTTTTGTTATGTATGTATGTATTTTATTCCTCTTTCATTGTACTTAAACAGTGTTTTTTCTAAGTACCTGGTTCCAAAGTCAGAATTCCTAGGAACTGATGCTGACTCTTCTGACATAAAGATGATTTTTTTTCAGTTGGTTTTAGTTCAGCTTAAGGATTATGAATTATTAGGGATGGACCTAGCTTGTAGATATCAAAAGTATTTTTATACCTCAGTGCAAAGACCTTAGTGTGTCCTGTCAATTAAAAAAGATAGAAAAGGTATATTACCAATATATAGAAGTTGATATTGTCCAACTGTCTTTCATATTATTTTACTGTATTTTTCAAAAGTACTATGGTGGTTCTGTGATATTTTTCTATTCTAACTTTTCTGCTGACCAGAGAAATATTGGGAAATAGACTTAGATCCAATGCTATCAAAATACTGCAATGATTGTTATAAAAAAAAAACTTGGTGAAACTAGTCAAAAATCTTCCATGAACTCTTCCTTAGGTTGCAATCACTGTTACTGCTGTCTTGAAATGTAAAGGCTTAGGAAACAGTGTCAGAAATGGTACACCTTTATTTGAGGGTTTTTTTGGGTGGAGGAAGAGCAACACATGGTGTTGGCAATTCATGCTTATGGCTTTAGAAAACCAGTATTTCAGTTGTTTGGGTTTCAGTTATTTTCAGTTCCTTATTTTGAAGTATCACTGCTAGTGAAAATTCTATAAAGCAATTGGAGATGCAAAGGATTAAGAAGGTTAAGAACTCCAGCTCAGAACCATTTGCATTTACCTCTTCAGTCCAATTCTAAAGATGAGATACAGATTTATGGTTTCAGTATATCTTTATCAGCTATTTAAGGAGTTTTCTTTTCAGAGACCAGAAGAGTCCAGAAATTTGTAAGGCACACTGGCATCTCCAACACCTCAGAATTTGATGGGGTTTGTTGGGTGGGAGTATTGAGTTGGGGGTTTTTGTTTTGTTTGTTTGTTGGTTGGTTTTTGTGGGAGGTTTTGTGGGTTGGGGGAGTCTTCTTTGGGGGTTTTTCTTTCATCAAACTGTATTGTGTCTTTTCAGAAAAAAACTGTGCCAAGAAATTAGTTCCTACTTAAGATGAGTGGCTGTAGGAAATAGTGCAAACATGAAATACTGGAATTTGCCCATATCCTTCTCAGACTAATCCCTGTGTTGGAGTAACCTGGGGGCTTCTGTGAGCTATTTCATTTTGGTTCTTTCCATTATCTGTGTAGCTTCACTGGAAGCATAAGGCAGCAAACTTGTGCTTCAGATAGCAGACACAGAAACTGTGTCATCTAACTGCAACTTTGATAATGCTTTGATGTATTGTGTCTATAATGTATTTATCTCTTCTTACTGCATAATCTAGACAATAGCTTGAAGATGGGCATTTGTGTTTATTGTAATTTTTAAAGGCATTCACCAAAATGTTTTATGGTCAGTGCTGTCATTAGAATTAGATTACTTGATGATTTTCTTCTGTTAAGCTTTTCCTTAATGGGTTGTCTTTTCTTTTTCTTTTTTCTTTTTCTAACTGTATTAAGCATTACATATTGCATCACCCTCTAATGTAATAGTGCTGTTCTCTATGAGGGAAGTACTCCAAGGAAAATGAAAACATATTCTTTGGGTTCTGTGGTTGTAGTCTACAGCAGATAATTTTTATTAATAAGGAACACTTCTCAGCAAGTTGGAAAACAGTGAATTTATAAGGGAACAGTAAGGAGTACAGGTACCTTTCTAACGAGACTTGGAGACATCCCAACCACAGTGCTAACCGTGCCAGAGGCTGTTTCCTAGCTGCCGCAGGTAGGGAGCTGGAGAGCAGGGGCAGCTCCCCGCACAGAGGTACCAGCAGGGTTTCTGCTGCCTTCTTCCTGCTGGACAGGTGTGCAGTGCCCTGGCGTTTCCATGACCTTCAGGCAGCCTACGGGGCTCGGGGCCGGCATGCAGAGTGCAGGCGGAGGGGAGCCCCGCCAGCTCACACCTCGGTTACACTCCCGCAGCTCGGGCAGGGCAGGACCGTCCCCTCGGCCAGGCGTGCGCGGCCGGGTTCGCCCCCAGCCCCACGGAGCGGAGCGGTGCCGCGCCCGGCCCGCGCCCACAGCCCGCCCGCTGCTCTCGGGAGGAGCGCAGAGCGGAGCGGCTCCC
>VXBR01007693.1:0-17354 GCA_013400215.1 Cisticola juncidis | reverse complement strand
CGGAACTGCCCCAGAAGTTTGCTGGCAGGAACTGTTCCGTTTATTGGCAAAGTCTTCAGCCTCTCCTCAGAGGAATACCGCGTTGCCTAAGATGAGTGGCTGTAGGAAGCGGTGTAAGCGGGAAATAATGAAATTTGCCCAGTACCTTCTCAGGCTAATCACAGGTTCTCTTCACACAGGTAATGACTGTTTTTCTCTGTAGTCGAGCTGTTCAGCATGATAACAAGAGATTTGCCTAAGGATAATACAGGGTTGTCATTGTTTTATATTATCATTCCTTTCATCTTATAAATAATAATAAAAGAAGATCTGTGAACTACTTTGTGGCTGAGCATAATGAAAACAGAGCATAGTCTGATGTTACAGTGTTTAGACAGTCTGACATTCTCTAAGCCTTTACACAAACGAACCCGAATTGGGATGTGAGTGAGCATGCTTCCACCTGTCCACCTGTATGTGTTAAAGGTACTGCAGAGAAGACACGTTGGTCATAAAGGATGAATCTTACACTTTTTTATTTTCACTGTTTCTTGGACTGATATTCTGTGATAAGCACACTACATTATTTTTCTTGGGGGCTTAGTTTTGCTTATCTAAAGATGTAAATCAGCTGCAAACTGTCAATGGGCTGTCATAGTATCTTGTAGGAAATTTTAAATCGCGCTTGTGCTTTGCCCTTACAGAATTTGAAATATAGTGGTTGTCAGTTGTCCTTAGGTAATTTTTTTTCTGTAACCTTGCACAAAGTATGCAGCACCAGGGAAGGTTTCTAAGCTAGACTGAGCAGATGCTGTAGATTTCTTGTCACTTTGGGAAATATACATTTCTCACAATTCAGCATTTTCTGGATGTTCTCAGCAGCTGACAAATATGATAACTTTCATGATGTCATTCTGTATTTATAAGATATAATTGTGCTGCTTTCTAGACTTCAGTTACTTTTTTTTCCCTTGCAGAGCTGCAAGTCCAGCATCAGCAGATAGTATCCAATTATGCTAACATGATTGTTGAGAATTAAAAGCCATTTATTTAAAGTCATCTGAAAGTTTCAGCAGGTTATTTTTGTTTCTTTGGTGGTGGTGTGTTAGTTATTTGTGGTTTTTGTTTTGGCACTGATGAAAAGATTTGGGAGCAAAGTTGACCTCAGTAATAACTGGAAGAATTGATGCATGTAATTAATCAGATTTGGGGTGACAATGCTATAAAAGTCATAGCACAAACACTGACAATGCATACTTTATAGGATGCTTGTAACTTATCGAAATCTGACACAGCTTTTTATTAACTTTGAGCATCTGGTAACAGAATTTCCCTGCCTTTATTTTCTCTATCATTCCTAGTCTATTGTAGTTTCTCTTTTGTGAACTGCATCAGTTCACATTTTTCTGAAAACATTGGCTTCTTGCTCCCATGGGTTGCTATGGAAATTAAATAATATATGATGCAAGAAGAAAAATGTGTTAGAAATTCATTGCGATGCTCTTTTCACAGAGTCATCCAAGCTTTTCCTTTCCTATCTAGTGAACGATGCACACACACCACTCTATTTTTCAGACTGACATTTGTGCTGCAATCTTTCTGAGCTCACAATACAAAACTGTTTTCAAGACCCGCTGTGGATACTGATTCATATGCTATCACTAAAAGAAGTTCCTTTTTTTTGCAATTAAGCAGCACATATTCAATGATAAAAAGCTAAGTGGAGTGGCCTTAGATGTGTTTCCTTAAAGGCAAGAAGCAAGCAAAAAATGCCCTCTCTTAGGAAGAGCTGAGGTACTTCTGAGGAGATTTTCAGTTTGTTTTTACTACAGGTAATGGTGTCTTAGTACTCTTATTAAGTTAATAGATTTCATCATGTTCAAATGATGTGGCAAATGAGATCATGATAATGTGATAATACCTGAAGCGCCAAGGGAGGTAGAGCTACTCTGCTAAGCTCTTGCACAGTCCTACTCAATAACCTCAACTGTTGCAAACCAGTTACTGTTCATCCTGAAAAATCTAATGCATAATTCATTCTGTTGATAATTAGTTGATGATTAAGGGAGATGAATGGGAAAGCCTAGTTGAAAGTGTTAGAAAGTTATACTTTGTATATTAAAGATACTGCTGTTTCTATCTTGAGCATTCAAAAATTTGGGATAGATGTCAGAAATCAGAAAGAGTGCTTATTTAACTTCCTAGACACAGGCAATCTCCTCACCCAAGTGACCAATTAATTTCAAAGCGTAAATGTTTACTAAGAAGCACAATGGTGAACATAATTTAATTTCCTTGTTGATATGATTTGGCTTCTAATGTCTTTTTTGGGTGTTCCTTAATATTTAAATTATACTTAATAGTTTGGAACAACACATTCTTGAAAGTACTTGCACTGAGTCTAATCTATCCCTTCATCCTGTATGGATAGGCATCTTGAATATATACTTAATCTACACATTGGTACAAGCTCTGCTGCAGCTGGTGTGATCACATTGATCAGAAAACAAAACAAAGTGATATAGGAGGGAGACTGGGTTTCCTGGCTATGGGCCTGGCTAAGGAGTCACTGTTGATTACTGGTTTTATAGCTTGTGTTTCATAACCATTTATAGCACTACAGACCTGTTCTGGGGTAAATCTAAATGTTTAAAATAAAAATTAACTCATATATCTGTCTGTAATAATACATAAGCATGGACTTATGCTTCATAGTCTACTCAGCTGGAACCAATATTAATGAAACTACCCCCTTGCTTGAAGGCAAATGCTGTATAAATCTTTACAATGGGTTTTAAGTGGCAATCTCTGCATGAATACATCCAGATCTCTCTCATTTTTTACAGCAAGTCACTATGATTGATAGCAAAATGCAGTGAAAAGAAATAGTCTTTTAAACAAAATTTTTAGTTTCCCATGATTTCTGTTATATAGTAAGTAGATGTGTTTCCACAAGTGTAACATTCCCTCACTGAAGATAGCAGACCAAATATCATAGCAATTCCAACTTTGTTGCCTCCTGCCTCTTGACTTGTAAGCACCTGGTCTTTGAAACACTGTCATAAAATCATGGCACTGCTCTTGAGAATGTTTTAGTTCTTGGATGCAACATGGATTTGCATATTATAAATAACAAAATAAATCATTGTGAGATCAAGAAGTAGGTCACATCATTTTATTTTAAAATAGAGGAAAAGTGATTTCAGAGCAATGGCTATGAATTTTTTCCTAACTGTTACAATTGATGAAAGATGAAAGAGATGATAGAACCAAAACTGCCCTTGATTTCAGTGGTAGATTTTCAACAGTTACATCCCTTTCAGGCATGTTTTTATTAAATGTCTGATATAACCTATTAAGTGTCATATAGGAGACCAGGTTTTACAGGACAGATACAAACTCCCAGTTAGCATATATGTATATAGGGAATGGAGACAACCCTGGCTGTGAAATTGTGCTCTCTCCAACAAACTGGAGTAATCCCACTTTTCTACACTATTGATGTGGGGGTTTTTTGACTTCTTTAATTTTCCGGGGTTTTTGTTTGTTTGTTTGTTTTTGAATCTCCAGATTGATGAAGTTGGTGTAAAGTAGTGTTTATCAAAGGCTTCATATTTTTCTTAGATAAAAAAGCAAACCAATTAGTGAATGCAGGTTGTACTTTTTGATAAAACAAATGACCAAAGCTAATCTCTAGTCCTTCATTTTGCCAGGGTTTTTTTGCACAGAAATGTTTTCTGGCCTGCTGCCAGGAGGAATATATCATCTGAGCATGGCTCTTGAGCTGTGGGAGCTTCCTCATAGCTGTACTGCTCTGACTGTCCGGCTTCATGTGCCTATCACTGCCAAAAGTCTGAGACTGTTCAGGACAGTAGCTTATTCTGAGTTCCTTCAAGGGCTGCTCTTTGGTAAATCAAAGAGGAACCACCTTTTTTGAATGCAGGTTGCCATATTCACTTAACTTCTATAGTAAATCATATGAGAAGTAGAATAAATTAAAAGACAAAAATAATCCAAAAGATAAAAATAATCTTAAAAGATTGAGACAAATGGAGCAGATGAAAAGACTATTCCCCTTCTTATGCAATCCAGATATAGCATAAAACTATTTTAAAAGGACCTTTTATCTTGAAGATGTCAGAGAAAACCTGAAATGTCAACATTTGTGGGAAAACAGGTGTAATGAATGTGTTTCTAAATGCCTTTTTTGTATTGTTGAGATTTTTTTTTTTAATACCAAATAAGTATTATTCATGAACTTAATTAGTCTTTTTTCATTTTATTTTTAATGGGAAAAAATTCCAGATTCAAGTTTGGCATCTCTTGGTTGTTGCCTGTGAGGCATTTTCAACCTCTGGGGTTTCAGAAACTTTTCCTGTACAGAGATGCAATGTTCTGTCTATAGATAATTTCACAAGTTCCAGTGTGCAAGAGTGAAATATTTGCCATGTCCTGTTTAGGGAGAGAAGTCTCATTAATTTAAAAGAAATCAATCCAGATTTAATTTGAAATTCTGCATTGTACTTTATGCTTGCTCGGTTTCTTCACTAGGATTGGCAACTTTTCTGGGTTCTGTCTTGGTATTCATCTACTTCTGAGGGAAATCCCTACGGTGGAAGGATGTGGTGGGTACCAAATGTCAGCACCGTGGAATTTTGAGTAGGTTTCATGTAGTAGCTGACAGAGGTGCTTGAGTGTAAAATATCAGACATTGAGAGAAAAATATCTGGAAAAACATCAACCAACCAAAACTCCCACCAAGCTGTTTTTTTTTTTTTTTTTTTTTTTTTTTTTTTTTTTTTTTTTTTTTTTTTTTTTTTTTTATTGTTGTTAATTCTTGTTAAGTATATTAGTTGAATTTTGCCCAAGTCTTCCTGTAATGTTTTTAGGATTTTTTGTTTACTGCGTTGTTGAGTACCTGCCCTTGAAAACACTTTTCCACTATGCTACCCTTATATATAGTATCTCTCCAATAGGCATTTTGTTTAGAATAGGCTGTAGTACAGACAGTGCTCTGAGATAAAAGAGCAAGATGTATTGAGCTTAGTAGCAGGCAATGTGAAATATATTCTGGGAAAAGCTGAGAATGCCTTAACTTAATGTACTCGGGACGCATTCTGCTTTGGATTGGAAAAATTAAAAATGTTTGTTTTGTTCCCTTAAAAAAATCAATCCCACCTATATGCCCTCTGCAGGTTTACAGTGAACTTTCAGCAGTGTTGTAGAAAATTGCTCAGATTTCAAGTAATATAATTTGTTACAAAATGTGTTATAATAAATTACATTTAAACACTCAAAAATTGTAATTTTTCTGTCTTCAGAAATGGATCTACATAGACTGCCTTTGCTCTTCCTGATTTGCAACTCAGTGTTGTGCAAAATGTTTCAGCTCTAAGTTTTATAATCCTGCATATTTGAGATAGACTGAACTTCACAGATGCATGAAGCAGTAGTGGGTATCTTGAAGTGGGTCATCTAAAGGCAATACCCTAATCTTTAAACATATTCTTCTGAATATTTTTAAATATTTTACTCAAATGTTCAATGTTTTTAGGCATTAACTCCACCATATAAACTCTTAAAATGAGATTTTTTCCAGATCCTTCCAAAAGAGCCTTCACTGAAGTCTTAAGGCTTCTTATGATATGTTAATTGGAAAAGGACAAAGTGACCATGCTGCATGCCATTTCTGTTGAAAAAATTGCGGTCTTACTCTCTCATTCCAAGTCTGCATCTTATTTATAATCAAAGATACAGTTTATCTTCTCTTGCAAATGACACATTGGAAAGCATCCTGTAGTCATCATTAATGATCTTCCCTTTGGAAGTCCTACGTTCTGTACTGTTCTTTTAAGAGTCCAAATTACTGATGTCAGTTATAAAGATGGTATTAAAAATTCAACTATATGTAGGACACAGCACTTGATACTATGTTTGAAAATGCTCTTAAAGGAACTTTTTAAAAGTTAGCAAATTGTGCAGACAAAATGTTGGGAAATGGCAGCATTAGGACTGTCTCAGCTTGTGCAATATAATGCAGTTCTTCACTGTGTGTGTACTTTTCATTTAACCATTGTACAGAGTAACTTGGAGTAGAAGCAGCAAGGAGCAGGATATATTTAGATTAGAAATTTGGGTGCAAACTGAAATAAATACACGCTTGGAATCCTCAGACGGATTTGTTTGGTTGTTATGTTTTTGTTCCTTTTATAAGGACTTTGTACTGTAGACAGACATTGTGCAATGATTCTCAAAGACACTAAAATGACAGATAAAATTCAGTGTAGGGTAAAATGAAGTGGTATATGCTAGGGAAAAACAAGCTTTATGAATGGATAGGTGGTGAGCTTACTACTGTCCACGAATGAAACCCTGGGGATGATAAACCTGTGAAACTCCTTACTGAAGGGTGTTGTTAGTGCAAAAAGTGCTGCAGGAGTCCAGAGGGACCAGCTGGGCAAGGAGTTGGAAAACAAACCTGTTGGGAGACACTGTCTAGATTAAAGATGTAAGAATTTCCCTGAGGTGAAAATAGTCCATGGCTATGGAAGTGTTAGGGGAAAATGTTCTAAGTGCTTTTTCTGTTTCGTCTTTTCACTAAGCATAAACAAATATCTATTGGTGAAGACAGGATCTTGAGCTAGGTGGATCCTTAGTCTGAACAAATACAGTAGTTCCTATGTTTTTATACTGCTAACCTGCATTCAAAAAAGGTGATTCCTCCTGGATTTACCAAAGAGCAGCCCTTGAAGGAACTCAGAATAAGCTACTGTCCTGAACAGAACTTTGGCAGAGATAGGCACGTGAACTAGGACAGTCAGAGGAGTACATGTGGAGGCCTCCCACACCATGCTCAGATGATATATTCCTCCTGGCAGCAGGCCAGAAAACATTTCTGTGCAAAAAAACTCAGCAAAAGGAAGGACTAGTGTTTACCTTTGGTAATCTACTTCATCAAAGGACATACCATCAGAAAGTACAACCTGCATTTACTAATTTGTTTGTGCTTCTTTTACCTAGGAAAAAGCCTTTGATAAATGCTACTTTACACCATCTTCATCAATCTTGATATATAAAAACAAATTACCAAGCCCCAAAAGTCAAAATAAACTTCTTTGGGTTTAGGATCTTTGTAGTGCTTCAGTGGTAGAGAACCACAGTTGAGCAGGTGTAATCTTGCCTCTTTTTGTTCTCAACTAAGTGATCTTGACTGAGCACGTTCCTGCAATTGCCAGAAGTTTAAAGCAGATAGTTTCAATGGAGTTATAAGCTGAATATGAGGTCAACTGAAGTAGTTTTTCAGACAGTGTTTTTAGAGAATACTAATAAGAATCACTGCATATGTTTTCTAATATCTTGGGTTTGTTAGGCTTCACAAATGGAGTAGCCTTAGGATAAATTCTATCCACCAGTCCATAGAAAAGGTATGTGTGTATGCATTTTTTTCATGTACTATTAAATACCCTGAAAAGGGATTAGAACTCTAGTGATGTGAGAAAAAAAGAGTATGTAACATCTAAACAGAGCTAGCTAGGGAAGATGGATGCATCCTACCAGCAGCAATGTCAGTAGCTGATCATTCAAATGCAGGTTTTAAAACCTCAGTGGTTTTGGACCTGCTTCATAGTTTTATTTGTGGCAGTTAAGGGAAAGATGCAAGCTAGGAATAAAAATGAAAAACCATGGCAATCTCATTCACCCAGACAGGACAATAGATGTATGTACATTTAGTGACTGCACTAATAGTGTATATTTTAGCTTCTAGTTTCATGAATGTCCCTCTCTTCCAAACTGGGATAACCATGTGTTCATACTTAACAGTCTGCAAGAGCTGTCTTAAATGTGAACCTGTATTAACAGAAAATATTTTCTCAATTTGTTTAATATTTTAATTCTGTAAGCACATGACAGATAGATGATAGCAAATTCAATGCCATGTTTGGATATAAAGTTAATGGCCAATCTGGAAAATAGCAGTGATATATTGGCTTGGAAATACATGAGCACTGAACTGCCTGCTAACAGCACTTCAGTCTTTAACTGGTTGTTCTGTGTGACTGGCTCTGATACAGCCAAACAGAGACAATGGAACTGATAAAACTTAATGCTGCTTTGTGGCTGGTGAAAGCCACTCTTATGTCCCGTTACACCCAGTCACCTGTTCATGGGCAGTAACACAGTGACCCAGCTGTCACATCACCACTGCTCTCTTTCCTGGTATGGTGTGGTGGTCTTTACTTGTTTTACTGTGTTTTCAGACCAAGTTAATTGTAACATTTATATTTTCTGTGTATAACCCAGTTCATTTAAATTCCACTGTAGATTTTTATGTGTCTCTCAATTGGTTTGGATATTGACTCTTGAACTCTTCACTTGCCACCTGTCTCTGCATGATGGCAGCCTGTCATGGAAGAAAACACAATTCACTGCAATACTTCTTTCATTTCCAGAACCGAAATACTTACTTTTGAAGTAATTTAAAGTCAAACAAATGAAAAACTTTCTGGAATTAAACCCCTGAACTTTTCACTGCAAAACGCTGTCAAAATTGGATCAAATAATTTTTTTAAACATTAACTGAGACAGGACCTTTATATTATATTATATTCTGTTTTATAACTGCAAATTTGTGTCTTTGATTTTGCAACTGAAATCTGCGGCATATTTCAAGTACATGTAAAGCTACAGCAGGTATTCTAAAGGGTTGTGCCACTGAAGGTTTCTGCTACTATTGAACATTTTGAACATACAACATATATTGATTATTATTAGATTCCTGCAGTATTGAACTCTGACTTATCATTACTTCTGCATTTGAAGTTCTATTCCAAATAATATAAATATAATACAAATAATATTATTATTATAGATGATAGTAATAATATTTAATTATAAATTTATTTAATAAACTAAGTTTGTCATTACTGTTTCTTCAGAATACATAAACTGAAAACTAGCATATACAGTATTATTCTGTGTGTGTGTCAAATAAGCTCTTTCGTTTTTAAAGCTACTAACAATTTGATTTACCCTTTTAAACTTTTTATGGAGTGCCCATCCACACAGTGTGATTTATTTTAAATATAAAACTGTTCGGGAGGGAGAGAAAAAACATCTTTTCATCGACACCCATACTTCATTAGTTTAAGAAATGGAATAAATCTGAAAAGAGGTACTAGATTTTGTGTCTGTTAGTCTGGTTTTTATCATTAGATTTGTAATTTTTTAAATACTCTTTATGAGGTGTGTGAATAAAATCAAACAACATTTATAATTTGTGCAGTGCAGACCTTTCTGTGACAGCTATTGTAAACTTCATTTAATTTCAGGGAAAAAAGTGACAGTAGGTCATTTATATTTGATTTACAGTAATACTTGTAAAGGTCAGCGAAAAATAGATTCCTTAGTCAACTCTGAAAATAGGAATTAGGCTTTTATGTCATTTACTTCTCAAAAGTTTGTCCATAGATTCTTTATTCTAGTTGCTACATTTTGTTACATTAGCTGAAGAATTTATTTGAAAATCCCAGGCCAGGTTTTCCCCTCTGATGATTTCCTTGGGACAAGGACAGGATGCGAGTTGGGCCCTAATATAGATAATATATATCTATATTATTTGGTTTCTGCAGCACTTAAAAATGGAGAGTTGCTGCTCAAATGTGGTGCAGACACACACAGATGCATCCAGCTTGGGGCCAAAAAATTTGGGTTCATTTCTAATCAATGAGAGTACATAGGGGTACATACACCTAGGATAATCAACTGTTGTTGATTATTTAGATTATCTTGGATTATGTAAAAACTACGATTTTTACCTTTATAAAAATATGTATTTAAAATGTATAAGTACACCCAGTTTTAAATAAATCCCTCTTTATATGCAATATACAACAAAATACAATTTATATATACAATGTTAATTTTCAGTTACAAGTTTTAAATGCGTATCAGCATCTCTCAGGTACAATCAGTACTCTCACCATCTAGTTCACTGTCAGTGATGCCTGTAGAGAGCACAGCAATAAAATCTGTAGAGCCTTCTGTAGAAAATGCATCTGAAATTGCTTCATTACTGTAAATGTGAATCTAATGATTATATATATTTAGTCAATTTCCCCAGGTTATCATATGTTTGTTCCCAGACAAACAAATATTAAACACCAATGATAAGCTGCTTTTGGGTTGCTGTACTACAGCCTAACACAAGTTTTGTAAGCTTCTTCCATTGCTGCTTCAGAAAAGGAGGTAAAGCATAAGAGAAATCTAAGGAATTGTCTTCATGTGCAAATTTAATTGAAATTAGGTAAAACTGCTACTATGCAGAGGAACCAGAACTGAAGTGACCTCATTTTAATTTAGCATAATTCATTTCTCAAGAAAATGAAACCAAATTCTATTTTAATTCTGAATGAGTGGGTATCAATAGTGACTGAATTAGTCTTAACTATTCCACCTTACTGATAATTAATAATTTACTTCCCTGAGTAGCCTATGTGCACAGCTGCTCAAGATTCCTGAAAAGGCATCAGGGCTTTTTAGTGAGGACAAGAAAATTTTTTAATTTATTCAATCAGCTAATGACTTTTAAAAATGTAACCAAATGAAGAAAATTAGATGCAACTTAATGCCAAGAGAACTGAAAATATAAAATAAGACTTTAGGGAAAATTGAAAGTGAGGGTGAGGAGGGAGGATGATGGAGAAAGAAGAGCACAAATGACACGAGTATATAAAAATGTGCATTTATTCTGATTATATCTGATTATATCTGATACCTCTGTCTTGAGTATCAGATTTGTCCTTGGTGGAAAGTTGCAGACAAATCTCTACCAATGAAGAGTTTGATCTGAGAGAAATATTTAGTGGACAGCATGTTGTTGTGTCTTCACTCTCCACACTCTGAACCTCTATCATTGAAGGCAAAATTTTTATCTTGTATAAATTTTTATTTCTTCAAAATTGGACTGATTTTTGAATCCAGTGAGTTACAGCAGTAACTGAGATGCATGCTGGGGAGGACAGAGATGATGGTGGCTGACAGTCACTTTGAGTTTGATGTATCTGTTAGCCTGACTGCTGGATTTGGAAGTTCCATTGCTATTCAGGCACTCTCCCTCTTGCCACGCACAGGTGCAACATCCCCCACGTTCACATTCACAATGCTTTGAAACTTTAATGCTGAGTGACAGATTGGGAATAGAAACAGCAGGGCATTCCTGCCCCATGAAGACATAGCAGATGAAGTGCTTGAAGCCCCTCAAATAACTTCTGTGGTCTATTGTGAGAAGCTAATTGGATTGTATGTATTGCTTACAGGAAGTTCTGGACTGATCTATTAAATTACCTACCTGTGGTCTGTATAGCATCGTAGTGTGACAGTAATTGAAATGTCATCCTGTTGAGACAGCAGAGGACTAAGGCCAGTTCTTTCATGACTAGTCTGCTGAGATGTGTTCATCAATCAAGTTGTACTATATAGTAAAAAGATGTCCTTTTTCATCAAGGGGAAACTGCCCTTCAAAAACTAATAGAATTCTTGTAAATATCCTGGAGTTGGTGCAGCTGGGGGTGACAGAGATGATGAAGGGCCTGGAGCAGTCTCTGTTACGAGGACAGGCTGAGGGAGCTGGGCCTGTTCAGCTTTGGGAAGAGACAACTGAGAGGGGATCTCATCAATGTCTGTCAGTATCTGAAGGGAGGGTGGCAGGAGGAGGGAGCCAGGCTCTGCTCAGGGGTGCCAAGCAACAGGACAAGAGGCAATGGGCAGAAACTGATGCCAGGAAAGTTCCACCTGAGCATGAGGAAGAGCTTTTACTGTGTGTGTGATTGCACATGGAACAGGTTGCCCAGAGAGGTTGTGGAGTCTCCCTCACTGGCGATACTCAAGAAACGTCTGGACACAATCCTGTGCCACGTGCTCTGGGATGGCCCTGCTTGTGCAAGGAAGTTGGAGCAGATGCCCACTGTGGTCCCTGGCAACCTGATCCATTCTGCGATCCATCTTGAGAGTATAAATAGGCAGTTTGCTGTGTATGTCCCCTCATTTGCAAAATTAGTAGTAGTACCCTATCTTAACAGGTAGAGTTCATCAGTAAAGAGAGCCATGTAATGATAGAAAATAGTGTTTGCACTTTTCAGTGCTTTTATGTTTACTTTTAGCTGTATTGGTGCTGATCAAAGTCAGAAAATTTAGGTTTGAGGTTTTATTTCTACTAGGGCTTACCTGTAAGATAAATGTGTACTGTGGCATTGTATGTATGGCTGTATGAACAACAACAAACATTTACAACACTGTTCTTTCCAAACAATACAATGTCTTAGTTTATATTTTCTACTACTACCTTTTTTTCAGATTGACTTAATCTGCACCAGATACCATATCTAGTCTCTATTGCACCACAACTACTTAAGAAATACCACCAAAGTGTACACCTGGGAATGAAGCATTCCACACTTAAATAGACTGAGTACTATAACTACATCTGTACCTTACCTGGAGGTGCATTGGCTTTAAAATCTTACAGAGCAAAGGACGAGAGGCAGAAATCCACCACAGTGGATTGAAAGAAATGAAGTAAATCGTGGTGTGTCTGTGGATCTGGGAGCTGAGAAGGGGAATGTGCAATGCTGGAGCTTCAGCAAGCTGGGCCACGGAGGAGCAGAATTTGAAGGAAGAAGCCTTCAAACACATATATCTGTGTCTAGAGGGCATCAGGAAGGTGATGGCTGATGGAAATATCCTGCTTCATGTTTGTGCCCTCTTACAGGCTGAAGCAGTGTGGAAGGCCCTCACTGCACTTACAGCTCCCTGCAGATTGAATATGGCATAGGAAGCGTTGCTGAAGGTCAGTAGTTAGGAGATGAGTAGAACTCAGCTTAGATTTTTCTGAATTATCTCTATGCATTTAAACATCACTTATTTTGTCTCTTTACAGGATAGGTTTGTACTTGCAAAACTGAAACTATATAGTAAATTTTCAATTTTTTTTTTCTTGAAATTCACAGTGGCACCTATATATATATATAGAGTTAGGTGCTTTGCTTTTGCTGTTTCCTGTTAAGTCCTTTACAGTCTAGGAAATTCTGATCTTGTAGCACTCAAAAATGTACAATCCATCTTCTTTAACAGTTCTGTATGGTTGCTCTTCAATTCTCTTTACATTTCTGTAAAAATTCAAAACTTTTTGTTTGCTTTTTTACAGACCTGCTGCTAAGTTAATGTTTGCTTAGACCTATGAATCAGGAGAGTATGTTTCCATTTTTCAGTACTTGTAGTCTTGGTTCATCACCCTATGGTGTGAGGTAAAGTTGATTTTCCTACCTGCCTTATATTATTAAGTCAGCTGCTTTGTTTCATCTGCCTGCTGTCTTTGATCACTTCATCCCTGGTCACTCAGTTCCATGTGGGCCTTCTGCAGTTCCTCTGCTAACCCTTTGCTGAATATTGTAGGTAGATTTTTCCAGCTTCATTATTAGTCCTGTTTTTCTGGACACTTACCAATATGCTGAACATTTGGAGCTTCAGCATTTGCCTTCTAGGGGCTTCTTCACTATAACTTTCCTCTGATGTGATGTCACTGCCTGTAATTACTCCATTTCCTGCCTTTGTCCTTTTATTTTTTTTAACATATCATTAAAGACTAGCAGATTCCTAGAAGCAGTGAATCCAAATCAAGTGGTCATACACATCCTGAAGGGAACTGATGCCACGAGACCTTCCTCAAAAGATCAGGGTTCTCCTTACAACCAGTCCACTGCGTGCCACTCAGGTGTTTAAGTGAATCTAAAACTCTTGGTGTTTTTGACCTTTTCTCTTTGATTTCTACTAGAATAACAAGGTATTAAAACACATTACCAGTGCAGAGTGTATCTACATAAGCCACTGTGAATTTCTTGTAAACAGAACAGGCTGAAACAGAACAGAATGGCTCTCTCGCTCCAGTGCTTTGTGAGACTCAATAATGCCTTTGAAGAGATTGTTCCATGGATGCTACTGGCAATCGTTAAGATTTGTCATTCTAAAACAACACATGGTTGACTAGATAGAATGAGAAGCTGATTTGACACTTTTGTTTCTACCACCAATTCCCTGACAAGGACAAGCTTGCTCAGCTCGTGGGTAAGTACAGTGGGACCCTGGTGCCTACATTCTGCTGAAGTCCAAGAAAACATGGATAAAACTGCTGCCTGTGCTTTGATCCTTTCCAGTCCTGGGGCAGAAGTCATTCTGGTACAATTAAGTAGCTTGGTATCTGTCTTATGATGTAGGATTAAAGACTTAGCATTCCAGCACTGGATTCCTGAAAAGTCCAATCAAGAAAATACGTCAAAGGCATACAAATGTATAAATGCAGTAGCACATGACTTAATACAAAGCAAAGTTGCCAGGACAACTCTCTTTCAGAAGTGAGTGATAAGCTGCTTTAATATAATTCTGCAGCAGTCATACCCTTTCCTCATCCCAGCCAGAGGCTGGAATACCTTTCTCAGAAGGTCACCTTCCACATAGCTTCTTTTTACAACCCAATTTGTTAACCTCTTCTCTCAGGCAGTCTGTTGCACAGTATCCTGTCTCCTAGTGACACAAAAAAACCCCTACTGGGGCTACTAAAAATTCATCATGTGTAATTTGTTGTAGATTTTTTTTCCTTGCTACCTCCCCAGACTGAGAGCAGTAGGTGTTGGAAATTGAGTGCTTAAATTACATGGCAAACTATGATAAATTTCCAGGCATAGAACTGTACCAACTGCCAAACTAAACTACTCATTTTCATTTTAGTTGGTCGTAAAAATGCAATCAAACATCCTGAATCCCAGATGGAAGATTATAAAATTTAATTTGTTTCACTCTGTACAATAAAAAAAAAAAAAAAGGTGTTCTAAAAGTGGTGGGTTTTTTTAAGAACCCATTGCATTTACTTCATTGATTTTAATAGATAATTTTTACTCTGCTTAGAATTTTTCTTTTAAAGTCGTATTTTAAGCAATGTCATTATGCATCAAAATTTGAAAAATAAATCAGAAGAAAATATTAAGCGTGAAGAGTTCTGCCCATCCTTTAAGAGTTTAAGAAGTCAGCTGTAGAAATTGCAGTAAACTAGGGGTTGGTTTTGGTGTTCGTGGATTTTTGAGTTTGTTTTTTATGTTTATTTGTATTTTTGTTGTTTGCTTGTTTTTATTTTACAGTGCTGATAACAAGGAGGCATTCGCTTCTCGCGCAGATGTCTGTGAATGCCCCTTTGGTTTGCAGTGGGTCACAGCTGTCCTTCATGCTGCTCAACTCTTGTAGTGCAGGCTGGGATTCCAGAAGGCAAAGGTCCTTTGTCACTGCAGATAGAGTGGAAAAGTTGAAGTTCATGGCCCTGAACTCAACATCTGCATTCTGATGTTTCCAGTTTTATAGAAATGCAGTAGTGGACTGCAGTGGGAAAAAAATTCTAGGAAATATTCTTTCCCTTTTCTGTTTTCCTTTATGTGTATTTCTTGGTCGTCTTAAGAACATGTGATTTTGGCTCTGATTTCTGCCTTTTTTTTTTCTTTGTCAAGGTATGGGGTGATGTTAAAATAACAGTTTGTTCCTGCTTGATGTTAAAATAACAGTTTGTTCTTGCTCTCAAACACATAATTAGCAGACAGCAGGGAAGAGAATTATTTTCAAAACCCAACAAATAGGTCCCCAAATGGCTGTCAATTACTGATACACAAAGTATGTAAGCTGTCAAAACTGGTGACTGTTTTTTTGTGTGATATCTCTCCTGTGATGTACAGTAAGGGTTTTCTTCTGGAAACTCAGCTTCTCTATGTTGTAGAAAAAAAGGGCTTCAATGATAAGAAATGGTATAAACAATTTTTCATTTTTTCCCCCAACTTGCTGAATTAAAATTTTATTTTTTTATGCTAAGCTATTTTTTTATTCATTAGGTAAATTTGTATTAGGATAAAATTTGAGGAGTTTATCGAAGTTCATACTAGGAAAAATGCACAGAATGTATTTTAAATGGACTTAAAATACTGCATTAGAAATTTCTCCAGCATGCTGTAGACAATATACAGTTGTATATTTGCTCATAGGAAACCTCAGGCATGGGGTTTCTTTAATTATGTCATTAATATTCCAGACACTTTATTAAGGTTTTATTCATATGTATATATGGTATGCTCTTGTGTAATACTACTCTAAGTCAATGGAAGGAGAAAATTTGGTGCAGATTTCCCTGTACCCTATTCCAATGGTTTTGTAGTATACATACAATTTGCACAGGTCCTGTATAGTGATACATCTATATATGGATATATCCTCAAAAGAAGACCTATAGCCCCTGGTTTCTACTCAGTTAAGAAATAGAACTTAACTAAGAATTCGAAAAAAATTTGCTAAACATGTTTTTGAGAAAAGTTTCAAAGTATATCCAATAAACAATTCTTAAAGAAAAGATTCAAAGTATATCCAAGCAGCAAGTTTGCAGAACATCCTTGAAGGACTTTTCTGGGATACTCTAGAAAGATATTAATCTGCTTTCACCCAGAATTATTGTTTCTTAAAGAGACTGTTCAGTTTCCCTCTAGTGTGTTTGTTTGTTTGTTTTTATGTTTAGATAGAGATGAAGGATTCAGTCCTTCACTGTTCTGGCTTTTGCTTCTGGGTGAGGTTCAGCAGCTCTTTGCCCTCTTCATTCAAGAGCTCTTGTACCTGCCAAGCTCTTCACATTAGTTACCTTTCCATTCTCTTGTCCCTGCAATACAGGCAATTACTCCATGGAGTAAAAGGTTTACTTTGCTTTGTAGTACAGCAATGGTTTTGTCTTCCCAGTTAGTAATTATTTATGTAGTAAATTCACATATTCCTTAGCTAGTGCCTGCAAATCATGAGTTCAATTTCCTGACCCTTCACTGCTTTCCTCTTGCTCCTTTAGGCTGGTACAACTCTGACCACTTAAATATCACATGTGCTTTCAGGTTGTTATCAGAAGCAATACTGATTAATAGTCTGGGGTGGAATGACAATTATGCAGTGACTCTTTTGTAAAAACCTAGCAAAATAATCCTTCTAAAAGAAGCAATTTGAATATAAAGACCTTGGAAGTTTTTTTTCCAACATTTCTGTGACTCTGTAAGTGATGAAAGATTGTGTATATGAAGCATTATTTACCTCAAATTGTAGTGTTTTGTTGTAGAGGATTGCTAAAATTGTGTGGTGAGTTTTTTTTTTTTTGGTTTGTTTGGGGTTTTTTGGTTTTTTTTTTTTTTGGTGGGTTTTTTTTGTTTGTTTGTTTGTTTTTTGGTTTTTTTTGTGTTTGTTTTTTTTTTTTTTCTATTGATGGTGAATTTTGGGACAGGCTTTTTGACTTAATGATATGTGGGGTGGTATATCCCAGC
>VXBR01007692.1:46238-58155 GCA_013400215.1 Cisticola juncidis | reverse complement strand
AAGGGGAGGCTCCCGCACACCATTTGGTACAGCAGCACGCCCAGGGACCACACGGTCGCCGAATCGCCGCGGTAGCAGCCCATGGCGACCCACTCGGGCGGGCTGTACGCCTGTGTTCCTAGGGGACACAGGCGGCGCTGCCCAGCCGCAGGCTGCTGCCTTCCAGAGCCTGGCGCCAGCCCCCTGCCAGAGGCAGGGGCTGCACCGCCGGCCACAACCTCCCCCCCTTTCGAGGTAGCACACCTGAGGGTGGGCTGCACCTTCAGTCAGTGGGGCTTAAGCGCATTCTTGATGTTAATCATATAAAGTAAGAGAAACTAAAAGGGAAAATATAAAGCTATCTCGTTGTTTCTCTAACCTCTTATCTTGTTCATTTGGTTTCTTTCTCCTGAATTTGCAACCTAAGACTTACTAGTTTCTGGCAGAGTAGTTGTGGGGTTTTTTGGTTTGTTGTTGTTTTTTGGGGTTTTTTTGGTGCTGTTTTTTTTCTTGATCCTGAAAGCTACAGATATTCTTGAAAAGTAATATATAGTCATAACTTTGACGCATTTTTAAAATATTTTCAACTTTCTGAAGATTATTGTAAACTCTTTTACAATAAATAATTACCTTCCTTGGATTTGGATTCACAAACAAAAAACATCGGTATGGTCAAGTTTGCATATTTACTAATTAAGGAAAAGCTTCTAATTAAAAACAAAACAAAACAAAAAAAAAAGAGGGAAAAAAATCAGGTCAGAAGTGAGCTTAACTTGTAATGTGTAGGTAAGACTCTTTCCATTTCTCTAGAATGTCATTTTGCAAATGTGAAATTAAGCTATCTCAGAACTTTAGCAGCTGTAAAAAATCCACATTATGAAACAAAAAACCCCAACACATTCCCCTGCAAAGAGCAGGAATAGCTAGAAGCATTTCTGTCTGTCAGTTTGTATTAGGTATCTCTCAAAACAGTGCAGTCTCCTAGAAAATTATGAACTAGATACAGAAATGATTCGTTGACCTGTGGTGTAAGAAATGTAAGAACAGAAGATTAGTGTATGACTTCTTTGCAGTTTGAATTATTATCTAATTTGTTTGGGCTATTACTGCTCCACCAAAATCTAATTTGTACTGAAGACTTCAGCTTTTCTCATCTGTTAATAGTTGCAGATTAATTACAGCCTGAAAAGCTTTTCATTATCCTTTGATTTCATTGTCTTTTAGTTTCAGTTCTGTGGTAGTATTAATAAATTGTAAGCAGATCTTTGCAGAGAGTAGCAGAGCTATTGTATGGGAAATAGGTTTCTTCTGGATGGGGTTTTGGTATTAGATGCAAGGAAGATGTCATCATTAAAGTGGTGGGGGAACAGAAAAGTGTATTCTTTATTTCTCAGTCTGGAATGGAGGAACAGATCTTGTTTTTCTTCCTGGTTTGGCATAAAAGTGTTTCCCTAAACTGTTTTCTTTTTTGATATATCAAATGTGCACTTCCTCGTGAGTTTATATTTTTTAATGTATAGTGACATACCACAGTTTAGTTGGAGGCCTGACATTAAGGAAAGGAATGGAAAGCAAAGACAGTTGGAAGACTGATAACAACCTTGTGTTTCTTAATGTACACAATATTCTGCATACATGAACCACTGTTTTATAAAACCATAAATCCGATATACCTTATGTAATTTAACAGAGAAGCTGACATTTACAGAACTCATTTTGTTATAAGCTCTTTAGGATATATATCCAGGACAGTTCTTCCAGTTCAAGGCAGGAGTGCCATTGCAAGTCAATAAATAATCTCAATTGGAAAGAAAAAAAAAAGCTACAAAGTACTTTTCCTTAGTTTAAGTAAGGAAAAGAAGTACTAGAAAGTAAAGGGTTATTTATAATCACAAGCCACTGCTGTAATCTGTTTTGCATTTATTTAAAAATTAAAACTAATTTCAGATTTTTAGATTAAAAGAAAGCACTCTGAAATTTAAGGTTTTTGTCTGGTGCAAACCAGATTTGGATGCTTTCTAATTAGCATTTCTACAGCAATGGCAAACATATTATGGAAACAATAGTAAAACATTTTTAAAAATCTCACATTTGTAGTTGTCTAGCTGTCAAAGGTAACATCAAATACCTATCTACATTTCAGCTAGAGCCACTCTACTGAAAAGATGGAAAGGAATAATTCACACCACCAATGCTTCTGCTGGTACTGGGTGTGCATGCATTTTTTAGTCTCTTTTTGTTCTTAACAAGAAAAGTGTTAAGAAAAGCCCACTGGGTGGAGGCATGGAGCTAAATTTCATCAGGAGATAACAACCTGTAGATTAATAAATGTAAAAAAAGGAAGGGACATTAAGAACAAAACCCAGAAGCCCTATTTAATGAGGTCTTTAAGACTTGCTAGCTATCTGAAGTTGTGCACATCTGCCTTAAAACCTCCTGATTATAATTAAGAATTATGTCTGCATTAGAGAATCAATGGGAAACTTTTTTGTATTGCTCAGATGCATCCCTTTTAATTTTATTCAGTTCCCTTAAAATTTTGGCCATATCCTGCTAGTTACACAAACAATATTGTGTAACAGTTGCATATGTATTTATCTTTCCTGAACTACTTAGAAGAAACCCTGAAGTCTTGCAGTATAGATTCTGCTTCAGTAATTTTTTGACTCTTCTGAGAGCTAATTGCCAGTTTATCAACATTTTTCTCTTAATAGGGGCACGAAAGCTGGGCAAGGGTAACTGTTCTACAAACCATGTGCACTGCCCAACACCTTGTTTTCTACTACATTATCCTTTTATCCAATGCTAAGTAAGGTATCTGTGAACAACCCTTCTTGCAACAGAAACTAATCACAATTCCACAGCTTCCCTGGGCTCAGCTTTCTCCTGCAGGTGCTGACAGCTGTGTCTGAGCATTGTTGTGGCCCCAGTGTCACAGGCAGCTCAAATACCTTCAGCCATGTGAGCTCCTGCTTTAGGGGGCCAATACAAAATATCACAGGGGATGTGCCTGCAGCCCCCTGCAGTGATTTTGTTGGAGGAGTTGCTTCAGCAGGGCCAGTTCAGCAGAGAGAACTGGGAGCAAAGGGCCAAAAGCAGATTATTGACATCCATTACATACCTACATAGCGATTGTTAGTGGAGCACTGTGAGGTGCTGGGATTTGATAATCTCTACCTGATCTGCTTTTCTGGGCTTTGGACACAGTTTGAGCCCAGGACCTCTGTCTGTCAGCTGTAATGGTGGTGACATCTGTCATTGACTGCTCTTCTGTTGATGCCTCTCAAAGCAATTTTGTATGAAGTCTTTTCTTTAGAACTGTATGGGAAGAAAAAACAAAGTGAAATGAAACCTAGTTAGAGTTTTGACAAATATCTACATAGTCAGTTCTAGTTAGTGGTGGCACAAGTACCACGAGGTCAGGCTTTGTAATTTTGTCTATAGATGCCTATTCTGTGCTCCTTGTTCCTGGGAAATGCTTGTTGAGAGTCTCCAGAGGAATTGCAATTACTAAGAGGAGTCTTGGCAAATATTGACCTATCTGTGAGACAAGTCAGTGTCCCAAGGTACAACCCATGAGTCTGCTGTGCTGCTGCATTGCTGGTGTACTCCCAGTTGGGCTGGTTCACTTGGGCATCTTCAGCCAGGCATAAAGACAGCCTGAAGTCAGGATAGATGCACTTGCACTTTTTTAAGGTAAAACCCCAAAGATTTATTATTTAACATAAAAGAGATTGCTAGGAACAAGCTGTTAGTCTAAACAACAGTGTGCCTACACCCTTTGGTGTGAAGAACCTTGGCAGATGGTCTGGAATCAGTGAGAAGAAGGAAGGGTTGGACACCACCACGTATCCTCACTGCAGTGTGCTGTCTGCCACCTGCAGCATCAACACTAACAACACTGCCAGTTTGACCCAATGCTTCACAACTCGTTCTGAACTCGACAGACCATCCCAACTAACCTCCCTGCTGTTTCCCCATCAGGCTTTTTCATATTTTCGTGCTGGTATTTTCTCTCTTGTAGCTTTGAGCTACTATTGATACTGTATCAATAATACCAACCCTCAATGCGACTTGTTTCTGCTGTCACTTTACAAAGCTCCCAGCACTTTAATGGCAGTCTGAGCCCAGTCTAGTGTCACATGAGACCTGAGTATTGGATGACCAGTCCACTGGGGACAGGGAGGGCAGCCTCCAGGTGGGGTTACAGAGGGAAAGCTTCAGCCAGTGCACTGACCCAATGATAGATGAGCAGGAGTTCCTTCCTCTGGAGAAGTGAATTCCAGGATTACTGGTTCTGTTGCTTTTCACAATGCAGTGTAAATTACAAAAAATCTTGATCATAGAAGCATTGTTTTCATCCAGTTTAGGAGTGGATCATATGATATGGTACCAGGTTCTTCTAACCCAGTCCAGGACTCCCATTTTTCCTTGCCCCTATTTGCCTGTTCCTCTGCCCTGCCTAGGTCTGAATCTTGAGCATGGCAATTGGTCTTGCCTGTTTTTTGCCCAGGTCACTAATAAGTATGTCAGACAAGACAGGTCAGACCCTTGTGTTATTCCACTTGTCACTGGCTCCAAGTAGCAACCCATGACTCTTTGAGTGCAGTCATCCAGTAAGTTCTTACTCATCTTGTAATCTGTTAGTTATACTTCTTTAAAAATGGAAAATATGCAGTGTGTATCCCATTTTCCTTTTTACCCAAGTACCAAGTAGAAATATTACTGAAAATTTAGGTCATTTATGATTTTTTCTTAATCAGTTTTTTACCAAAATAGACTTGATCAGATTCCTTCTGTCATTAAATTCTGAGCTTAAATTAGTTTTATTTTCCTTACTGTCTGCTATGTAGTTCTGTTGTTTAATAGAGGAAATTAATCTTCTAATTTCTTATTGATATTCATTTAACTATCCTCCTTTGTTTCTGCTCTCTTGAACATAAGAATAATTTTTAAAAATTAATCTGTGCAACTCTGTGATGTATATATGTAATAAAAATGAAAATGTAGAAGTACTAATTTATGTGCATAAATTCAGCTCATTTAGTATTATTTTAAAAATGAGCATCATAAAAGAGGCAGTGATACTCCACATAAAAATAGCAATAGCCATTATATTTGTAATGCCTAATGATCCTGAAGTACAAGAATATGTTCACAAGTATTTTATCCTGTTTTCTAAAATAATCTGTATAATCTTGTACATATAGCTTCTAAGGGGAAAAAAGATGCCTTCCTGCTGAAGATTTTAAACCCAATGTTATCAGCTATACCAAGATCATTCTAAAAGCCTTATATAATTATTTTGAAAATAACTTCATTCAGCTCAGTAATATTTGATCTTATCCTTCACCCAAACAGATGATGAGTTATCTCACAGCATTGCAAATTTTTGTAGCTCAGTTCCAGTGGTCATATCTTGGTTATATTTCAATTATACTTATTCTGTGCAAATTACATACAGGGGAATAATACTTGAAAAAACCTTGGCATACGCTTCAATGCAGGTATCTCTTCATTCTAGCAAGTAAAACAATGTTATTGCAATATAAGGTTGTAAAATAGCTTCTTTATGTCTTTGTATGCTTTTATCTTGTAGACTTAGGATGAACTAAGCCAATCCAAAAATTTACAAGAGGAAGTACTCTTCTGCATTTATGCTGATTTTATCCTGACTGTTAGTCTCTCAACACTAAATGTGTGGTATATATAAGTTGTGGCAACTTACAAATTTGATTTTTCTTTTGAGTTTCATGGGTAAATGGATGTTTTCCAAGTGAAATAATCACCGAGAGCTTGTTTACATATGATTGACAAATACTTCAGTACAATTACTCACATACTGTGAAAAAATTCCTGGGGAATTTTTGAAACTGAAGAGATTACTTTGCTGGAGTTCTAGCAGTATTCTAGCAACAACAGTGTATGTACAACAGGGAATGTTTTATGTAATGATAAGTGTTTTTTAAATGCTAGGGCCTTTTCCAGATGGCTTTTGGAAACAGCATCCTGATAGACCACTGAATTTGAATTCTGCAGATTGAGATTTCCTTGATACCTGCTCAGGATAATTGTGGTGGGTAATAACTGTGCTTGGAATCTGTAGGTTAGAGCCATACCTGAGGAAATAAAGCAGCAATTCATGCAGAGCTGGAGTGAAGTAGGGTGAGAGGGCACATCCAGCCACTGTAGTATCTGTCATATGAGGCTTCAGGGGTCATGTCAGAACAGGGGACAGGTTGTTAACATCTCAACTCCTTTCTGTAAATCATTCCCTGCTAAAGATCTGCTTCTCTTAAGGTGTGACTGCAACAGGAATGATGCTGGCTTGGCACCACTCTCTCCCGCGAGGTGCAGAGAACCCTTTTTGAACAGTATCCAGCAGAACCAGTGCACTAGTGGGCATCAGGAGCGAGTGGGGCAGATAAGTGACTGCTGTTTTGTATCATTAATTCATCCCTGTTTACCCAGGGCTTTATGGAAACACAATTCAGCCTGCACATAATGCACATCTTCTTCTGCTTACAGTGCAATAGGATCTGATATAATATATTTACATTCTGATTGTTCTATCAAAACATTTTAAGTAGTAGAATGATTGATAAGTAGTAGATAGTAATGACTTTTTTTAAATTCTTCATTCTGTACCTTCATAAAAAGAATATGAATATCATAGTATTATCTGTAACATTATCTGTTCCACAGTCTTCAACACCTCTGCAGTTCTGACCTGCAGAGTGAGACTAATAAAAACACTGGTTTTGTGTGTCCCTGCCCGCACTCATGTATGTGTACATACATACACATGTATACATGCTTAAAATGTCAAGATTTTACATACCCAGCATTGCTGCATACTTTCCACTGTCTGGTTTTTACTCTGGATCTGTAAAACAGTTTGTTTTAAGAGTGATCAGTTCTAGGGAAGTAATGGCTTTATTTACACAAAGGAATAAAGTACAATTTTAAAACAGATATTAAGAAGCCATGGTACAGTTGGAGCCATACCTCTGAATTAAATGATACCCTTCTTTGTCCATCTATTATGAAGGCTGTTGCTATTTTTCTTGCAGTACTTGATGCTAGTAATATCTAGATACTTTTCCTCTACACTGGTTATATTATTTCAGTACCTGAAAATTGGAGTAAGATTTCTTCATTTGGATTTGTCAGAGCCTGCAACCGTTCTGCTGGAAGTCAGGAAAACCGATGTTCAAGTCTGAAGATGCTACTTTTTTACACTCACCACCATATGAGGAACTTTTCTTAGCTGTCTCAGAGCAAAAGTAACTGCCAAATGAAGTCTAGCCCCTGGGGAACAGAAAATGAATAAACTTATGGGATGTTGCTGATAGCTTTCTAGAGGGAATGGAGTATATGTTCCAAGTCAATACCTTGATTATGCTTCTTTTTTGGGGGGTTTTACCAGCTTCCAAAGTAAAAAAGAATGAACATGAACATTTTTCCACCACCTTTCTTATTAATAGACCTTTGTCACAGAGCTTCACAACAGTATTTTCTTCAGAGAGCCTTAAAACAAAGTATCTCTTCCAGATTGAACACCTTTCTTTTTGATTCCTCTTCAAGTCAAAGCAAATCTTTCTTTCTTGGACTCTGTCCTTTTTCAATGTTGAAAAAATTAATGAAGCAGATTCAAGCACATTTGAAGCTGATCTCTATTACAGTTTTAGCTTTGCAATTTACTGGTGTGCAGCCTGAGCCCTAAAAAAACCCCAAACCAACCAACCAACCAACCAAAACCAAATTAAAAAACAAAAGATGGGAAACCCCCGTCTCCCTGGATCCAATCTCCACTGCTGGATTTCTGCTGGAGTTCTTCCTTGCTGTTACATGAATCAAGAGAAGAGTCAGAAGGCAAATCTCAATGTAGGATGAGGCCATTACTCATAATGGGTAGATCTCAAACAAAGTAAAAGTCATACTGGGTAGCAATGCCCTGTGGAGTTAGCATCTGGTTTATCACATTGTATGTTAATGTACCATAGCAACTATATCTCCCAGAAGATAAAGTAACAACAAATAATTCCATTATTTTTGAACTCACTAGAGCTATTCTAATGACAAAACAGCAGATATTTTTAAAGTTTGTTTCACTAAAAGAAAATTAAATTTCTGTCATAAAACCATAGTGGTAGTAGTAGCAGTAATTATTCAGATACTTTATTATTTATATTACTCAGATTATTACTTTATATTATTCAGATACTTTAATAATTAAAAAGGAGGCATGTATTTAAGTGTGATGACTAGTCACAAATGAAGCAGCTTGTATTAACTTCATTTTATTTGATTCTTGAAATACAATTTTGATCTTTTGAAGGCAATTGGATTATCCCCTTGTGTTTTCAACCTCTGTTTCTTTTGTTAACCTTTTTTGCTCCCATTCTAGTCTTTCATTTCTTGAAATGATGGAGTTCAAAGATCTGACTGCAACACTTGATAAATCTTGTGGACCATAGCCCTTTATTTGATGTGTCAGTAAGCTATAAAAGCAAGCTTGCTAGACCTCCAGATGAACATATTTTATTTCTTTTTTCTAGTGTATGAAGATGGTAACACAAACAGTGCATCAAGACCTGGCTCTCTCTGTAATACAGAACACACAGATTTTTATGAACACACAGATTTTTATGAACTCAAAGAAAAATGCAGTTAATTCATGTTGAACTGCTGATTTCTCATTACACTTCGGCTTTTAAAATAGCTACAGCTAGAGGCTTGTTCTTGAAAATACTGTGTAACAATGCACAGTGAGTATTTCATCCTGTAACAAGCATAAGTCACCTTCCCTTTGGTGTCGATAAACAAATGCATCTCTTCAAATGTGCACCCAGGGTCATGTCCTTGAAAGGGAAAACTGTTTGGTGATGTGACAATGGCTCAGGAAAGCATTTTATAGAACCTGCATCTTTCATGAAACACAGAGAGGGCATTTCAGGGCATTTCAGAAAGAATGTATATTCCAATAACTCCTAGTTTTGATGCCCTCTGTTCACTTTAAAGGCAGATGAATGAAACTTTCTTGTATCCTTTAGAAAAGAAAATGAACAATCTTAACAGAAATCATATCATTCCAGATTTCTGTTGTGTATCCCAAACAACATTTTCTTAAGAGAAAGCCAAACTGTCATTTCAAAGTACTGTTGACAAATGTGTAGTCTGAATAAACATGTGTTTCTCCATTCAACCACTAGGTCAATAAAACATTTACAAAACTCAGTTCCAAAAACAAACTGCACACTCCTATAAAGGAAGCTCAGTCCTTATGTAGTTACTAATTTTACTACTTCATGGATTTAAATTTACCAGTGGATTTCATGCTAGTGTAAAATGAAGTGTAAGTTCAGTCAAGAACAATAATAAATCTAGGTTATTTATACCCTGTAATGTACTCTATTTTATTGCCCACAATCTTGCCACAGCATACTGTTGCATTATGCTGGAATGTGAGCATGTGTGTCACTGTCCAGTTGCGTATCACAAGAAATTTTTCAGTGATGGCCTTGAACACTTTAGGAAAAAAACCCAAAACAGGCAAACAGATTGCTGCATGACAATATATGGTCTTCAGGTTTCTTGAGAAATATTTTGTTAGCTCACTACATGTAGTTCATGGAAACTTATGAAGGTGTGGATCACAAGCTATAAAGCCTTCTTAACCATTGGAAATCCTATTTATGACTGGGGTCTGGATGCTGCAGTTAAACCAGAAACAGTTGAGCGTAGGAAAAAAAAGCAGCTACAAATCACATTTGGAAACAAGGGAAAATAAAGTTAGAGCAGTATATCAGATCTTTAGTTACATCTTTTCACCAGAAAGATTTTTCTTCTAGATGGATCCCTTTCAAATCAGCCTTTTCTTAATGTAGTGATGCCATAAAAGCAGAACTGGAGTCCTATACCACATCAGAAAATAAGATGGGAAGTTAGGGATTGCTTACAAGTAAACATAACAGTTTTGAGATTTTTTTTTTTTAAATTTATGTTTTCTTGTGAAAGGTAGAGTCAGTTCCCTCATGTATTCCTTTGGTGCTGCTTTACTTATGACCATTCTGCCATTTACATGCACCATTTATCTTTACTAAATTTGTGGACATTTTTTGTTTTGTTGGTTTGGTTTTGTTTAGTGGTTTGCTTGTTGTTGAAAGACTTTGCTATTTTCCACTATATGATACTTGAGACACTTCCTCTGTGGTGAACCTTTTGATTTCTTTTTTTCTGTTGTCTAGTTAAAACTTCTGGTTTTAACCTCACATAGTATCAGTAAACACAAATTGTGGATAAATACAGTTTTAACAGACCTGAACTGCTGTGCAGCTAATCTGGTTTTATGCTAAACTAGAAAATGCAGGCAACATTGCAAGAAACATGTTTACTGTTTAACAACAGTGTCTGGTTTTCAGCATTTCTAAAGTTGTCATAATAAACCTACCTTCATGCTGTAAAAGACTGCTCAGTAATGATATGCTAAGGCTATGAAGAAAAATACAATTTCCTACAAGATCTGATTCCATCAGGACCACTGCTAGTGTGACCCTTCAAAACCCTTGGAAGAATTTGGAACCAAATCCTGAAACTGGATATTCATATATTATGGTATTGTATTTTAAATGAGGATAATAGCAAGAAATGCTTCTTCTTAAAGGATTTTCTGCTTACATTTCATGATTCAAATGTTCATGTTGGTTTATATTTCCTATTGCTTGCCTGCATGTGGAACATTTAGAGAACTAGTGAAAAAATATGCATATCATATTGTTCCCTACACCAATACCCTTTCTAAAAGGATATTTTTCTAGTGAAAGAGCCAGATGATTGGTAAAGAAATCTTTTTATACTGTCTGTACGTTTATAAGAAGCCTGATTTGTGCCTTCTTCAGCAAATTGCTTTTCTATATGTGGGTTTTCCCAATGTAACATATAAAAACAAACAAGTCCTAAAAAATTACTAGCGGAACTTGGGATCTTGCTTAGTTGCATTTTCAAGAGGTATTTCCTAACATGATGAGAGTTAATACATGACTGAGAGCAACAGTACTTTCATTCACTTACTGGGGAACTGCAGAGTTCTGGATGCTGTGCTTTAGGATAAAAAAAAGGAAAACAATCTCCCTCACCTTACAAGTATTTTTTTTTCCTTAGTGAGAGTTCGAATTATGTCGGAGTTTGTCGCAGGAAACCGAGAAGAAATATTGGTAACATAAGTCAGTCAGTTGGGAGTGGAGGAAGAACCAATATAAGTCTCAGTAAGTGTTCTTCTATATCTTATATACAAGATATACCATGTACCCAAAGAGAGGCTTCTCTTCAATTACCTTTTCCTTCATATTTCATCCACTGAATTATGAATTTTGTACAAGAAACTTTACAGGAAAAAAAAAAAAAGGGTCTCTCTTCTACAGAGAAAACAGCAAACTGTCTCAAATAATGAGCTACTGGATTTGTGGAATTGCCTCCTTTGTTGTCATGGAAACTAAAGTTATAAAAATTGAATGAAAGAAGCTGATGATGCTTCATGTAATTTTTCTGTGACTCCTGGAGCTGTTAGTGCTCCTTAATACAGGTTATTATTTGTAAATACTTTGAAACAAATGATGGAACTATATGGACTTTTATTGAAGAATATCTGAATATTTATGGGCATAGCTACAGCATGCTAATTCTTCTTAATAGCCTACAGATGAATATTAAAAAGTCATAATCCCGGTAAAGTTAGGCCAACTTTACCGTAAAATCAGCAGGAACAGAATTTCGCAGAATTGATCAGGAATTATTGTTCTTCATTCTTGGGAATTTCTACCTTTGGGAATTAATGCCATTCTAAAGGTTAATGACAGGTATTCTATGACTACAATATTCTTCAACACTTATTTCCACAAGGTTAGTGTACAAGAATCTTAAAAAAAAAAAAAAAAAA
>VXBR01007692.1:0-39599 GCA_013400215.1 Cisticola juncidis | reverse complement strand
CCGATCTTCTCCTCTCCTCTCCTCTCTTGTCACTAAGGTTTCTCTATTTTATCACTCATCGTGGGATTTCTGCTGCTGAAATGTTTACATGTTCAGATGAATCAGGAGCATAATTCTAGTGCCAAAATAAGCCCAGTAGCATTTTTTCTTGATTTATTAGGATATTTACTGATTTATTAGGATAAATATAATCTGATTACTTTATACTAAAATTTTCTGAGTTTTATCAAACTTTTTCCTTTTCAACATATTTTTCCTTACTTCCTCATTCTTCCTATTTTTCTTTATTTTCATGTTCAAACTGCATTTAAAGGAATTTGACAATTATGAGAATTCAGCAAATACATTCCATTTGAGACTACTGACTCTTTGTTTATATGTTATGTCATTTTCCCATATTTCATCCTTCATGTAGGTGAGCATGATTAAATACTTCAGCAGGAGCTGAAGCTTTGTTGGTTGTGGATGAACTTTTGGCTTTTCGATGCTATCGTAATAAAGATAATGTGTTTATTCATCACACTAGCTTCAGCAGAGAATGCTGCTGCACAGGAAAAGAACTTTTACCTTCTACAGGTTCCCCATCCTGCTAACTGGGATTTTTCAGCTGTATAATGATCCATTTCAATAAGGGTAGCTGGTAGATTGTACCCAAATATATATCACATATCCTATCTAATATCTCAGTAACTAGTCTTAATACTGTCAGTTTAAATGCTGCAATTTTTATCCACAAAATTCATACTCACAGTATTAAAACAACAGTTTTTTCAATATTTGCAGATGTAATTTCAAAGTAAACTGTAATTTTATTTGCACAGTGACTGCATAGAGAAGACCTGCTGCAAAATAATCTAACCGGTTCACTTTGAAAGATAAAATTCTTGGAAGTATAACATTACATATATTGAGCATTATTACAGGTACAATACATTCATTAAAACGTGTTTGCTCAAAATCTTTAGTGCATATGTGAGTGTGGGGGTAGGGACTAAACAAAGACTACTGCAGGAAAGACAGCTGCTACCAGTGGAAAGGGAGAGAGGAAAGGGGAAAATAGGACAGGAGAAAAGGAAGACAAAATATCCCTATCAAACAACTTTCCATCAGTGTTTCCAGAGCAGTGATACTGAATGGCCTGAGGTGAGTGCCACGAGAACAGGGCTTGACAAATGCTACAAAAAAAAAAAAAAAAAAAAAAAAAAAAAAAAAAAAAAAATCCATTAAATATAAGAGCAGTGCTAAAATACCTGTGTACTCAGCATGGACAGCAAGGGACCCAAAATTGTTTCTTACATACAGTATTCACAGAGTCACCGTACACTTAGTACTCCTTCTTTAGGGGTTCTCTCTGCCTGACTGGATTTCCATATGTTGTACTCCACCTTACTGCCATATAGTGTAATTAAATGTAATAGCTTCTACATAAAGTTGTAATCAAAGCATTCCTTAATAGCTGAAAGATCACATTGCAGTCTTTTCGTTGGAAGTCACCCTGTCAGTTTCTGGATGATTGTCTCATATGATTTTTATTCCATTTATCTTGGTAGCAAACATCTATTGCACACTGTTTTCTGTCCATTTATATTTGGAGTGGTTCCTTTAAAATATTTAGCTCTCAAAAGGGTTCTTCTGCTTTGATTTTCTTTCTTGGCTGCTGCTGGTGACTGTTTTATAGTTAATAGAAGTTTTTAATATTGGTTCTTCACAATAAAAATGTTAACAGTTTACTGAAGTATTTCAGTATTTAATGTTCTCCAGTGAAGACTTTGTAGAATTTTAGTGACTGATCCTTGATTATTAGCTTCTACAAATACATGGGTTTTTTTAAATGAGGGAAATTCCAGGAAAAAAAAAAAAATGACTGATGAAATGGAACAATCTATATTCTGTGGAGGGGAGGGGCGGGGAGAGCTGTTGTATTTTTCTTGCTTTAAAACTTGCTCACAACTCTTTACACTTTTACTACACATTTTATCATGTATATATGTGTTAGCTCTCTAACTTCCTCAAACAAGATGATGAAACATGTTGTGCCTGTATTGTACATGCCATACAGGCAGGGGTAGATTGCAGTCATTCTTGAAAAGATGACTGCCAGAGGCAGAATTCTTTCCTGGGGGGCTACCTGAAGAGGATGTAAATCTCTTCAATCAGTAGGTTAAGTGTTTCTTTATGCAAGAATACAAAGTCCTATTCTTGTGCACTAAGCTGACTCTTGAATGTGGCCACAGATAAAACGGACTCATTGGCAGAAAGACCTCACTTTCAACTTAATTCTGTTTTGATAGTTAAAAGCACACATTCATTACTATTAATTCAAGCAGCAGATATCACAGTAAAACAATTAGCTCTGTGTCACATGCAAACTCATGTATCCACTTTAATACCTGTAGATGACTTAAAGTTTTCAAAATTATAAAATATGTTCATTATAAGTGCAAAAACCCAAACTAATGATTTTCCTGCCTACAATGAGTTTTCAGCACATGGAGAGGAGTGTTTCTTTGGATTTCAAAAACAGTTACAAACAAAACTGTTTTTTAATAGTAAGCACTCTGAAATCAGAAGCTTTTATGCTCCAATAAATGTGTGTATATCACAAAAAACTCCCTTGAGGAACCTGGAATTAAGCAACAGGTGCACATGAGAAAGGGACTGAGTTCTGAGGAGTAAATCTACTGAATATTCAAAAAATGAGACGCCAGCTATGTTTAAGGAAGATAAAAGGATAACTTTGATAATTGCAACTGTGTTGAGGGCTGTTTAATGTGGAAAAAACCAAGTCAATAAACTAGATTAAATTAATTCTACTCTTGGGGATATGTTTTTTTGTTGTTTGGTTTCAAATCTGATTTTCCATATTTTGCAAGTTAAAGATATTTTCTAGGTACTAAACGTTTCAACCAAGTTGTTAATACTTGGATATTCAATGTTGTATTTAGCAGTACCAGAACTTTTAAGAGGTATGCTTATCTGTACTTGCAAAAATTTGCTAAAATATGTACTTGCAAATAATAGGGAATTTATATTCAGTACTGTCTCCATTTCTATTATGAGTTAGAGCATTGTAAAAAAATGCCTGCCAGTTGCCTGTTTGCAGCAAGATATTTTCAACTGTTTATTTTGAGTGTAACACTGATTTAAAAGATGTTGGATTCATTTCCCAGAAGTGGACAAATATATCTTGAGGAAGAGGGGAAAAATATGAAGACAGCTTTGCAGCATATTCCTTAGCAGATGTTGCCATGTGATAGACATTGGTCCACAGGGAAAGCCACAGAAATTTGTGCTCCTAAACAATGCTTTATGAGAGACAGAAACATTCCCAATGAGAAATAGATACAATCCAAACTATATAATGTATATGGAAACCTAGTTCTCACACATAAATATATAATTAACAAGAAATAAAAGCTTGTACTGATAACTCAATTTGAGAATATATTGCTCCAGAAATCAAAAATCAACACGCTCTGTAAGACAGAAAGCCTTGGTTACATTGCTGCTAAGCAGAGACTCTCTGGAGGAAGCTGGCTGTTCTAATGATTGCATCTGGCATTTGGTTTAAAGCTTTTCATGCTTTTTGAATTATCTGGTTCTTAAAGTACACACACTGGCTCTTAAAAGTTGTACTGACAAAGATAGACACTGAGGAACCTCTTGAAGTACTCAGCTCTGATAACATTTGCTAAAACATCCTAGATGGAGAACTTGAAGTAGAGGTACTAAAATATTTAAGTGAAAATTGTAAAAGGAAAAGAAAGGGCTTAGATTATTTTAGCTGTTTTCAAATAGATATTTTTTGTCTGTGCATCCAAGCTACAGTGTCTTGGAATTTGCAATTAATTTTGAAGGTAATGCTCTCATTGAAACTTTGCAAAGCAAGTGCATTAAACATGTTTTAATATTTGCTGCATTGTAATTTATCACTAGTTCTTTGATATCCATAATTTGCCATGGCAGTCACAGTCAATTTATTTGAGGTGATATTTCTTTAGTTTAATAGCGAAAGAACCAGAAATTCCTGGTACCTTTTTCAGAGCACTCTCTTGTAGACAACAGCTACATTTAATATAGAACTTCATGTGGAAGTATCTAGAAGGAAGGAGAGACCTAATTGTCTTCAGAGCCTTGGTTTTTATTTTTCTAAACTCAGAAGGCACAAAATTTACTGTGCACTTAGGTATATGTAAGCTGAAGAAATTGCAAAGATACATTTGTATAAACTAAATATTCAAAATTATAAGTTTGAGGCTGAAGATTAATGCCTTTTTATAATTCTTTAAATCTAGAGTAAAACCTGAAATGAAAATTGTCTTCTCAATAAAAATTCAGATGAAGGGCTTGTTTTTCTACAGCACTTAATAATCTTTTAATTTTTTTCTCTTTATTATTGCTGTAAAATGCCTTTTGCTATGAACATTAAGTACTGCTAATAGGTGCGGCTCCTTCTGGTTTTGAGTGCAGGGCACGGGTCTCAATTGATACCTTATGATTTTGACATCCAGTTTAGCCCTTGAAACCTGATTTTGGTAGCTCCTTATCACTTACCCATCTGGGATCATGCATTCTTTCCTGTTTCACCTCTGAAGAGAGGTCATATTGCTATCTTCTTCCTGATGTACCATACTAAGTAAGCCACTCTCTAAGTAAGAGACCATTACATTGGAACACAGCCCCACAAATTTCTACCCCCAGGACTAAAAAAAAAAAAAAAATTACAGCTGATTAACAATAGCTTCAATATGTTATTTTCATTCTGCTTGGATGCATTCAATTCCCTGATTTAATGTTTTTAGAGTTCTGTTTACTTTGCCCTCTCTACTGCTCAGACACTTAATGCTATTAATTAGCAATAATGCATATAACCATGCACGTTAAAGCCTGATAAATGCTTTCTACTATTTTAATGAGACACAAAGGACAGGCCTATTTATTAAACAGCTGAAAGAGAAAACATTTTTCTGATGGCCATATGTAACTTTCGTATCTGTTAATATTAACAAATTGCATAGTTAAAATAGGCTGTCAAAATCAAATGTCTATAGTGAGATTTTTTGTACTAAAAATTCAATGAAATATTTTATTTATTTTGGTTTAGTTCATTAGCCACAAAGATTTTTCTGTTAATAGGCATCAAGTTCGATTTTTCTTAAGTAGTTTGCTTTACAGTGCTCCAATCAGAATAAAAGGAGAAACATTTAGATAATTTTTTCTCTTTGTCGAATCTTTCATAGCTGGACAGAATGTAGCCTGTTTATCTCATCATTAAATCCCAGTTGCCCAGGCTTAAACAAATCTTTCACTACAGGTTTACTAAATTCCAAAATATAATACCTGTCATAATAAAGTTCAATACTAATTTAACTAGGGATTTTGCTTAAAATAACCATTTGCTTCTGGATGATACATGAGCTATATATATTATAGGTGTTATTTTAAGTATTGCTTGTAAACATTAACAGTTTCTCAACCTCCTTTTGAATTTTTTCCAAATTTGTGCATAACTTGGCTTGCATTCTGCTGATTAAGGACATGCTCAGGGGAAGAAGACTGAAAGGTGGAGAAGATTTGAGACTCATAGATTCCTAAACACATACTTACCCGTATCTGAGCAGAGCAAGTGGAGTTGTAAATGAGCTGATTGCTGTCTGTCTTTGAGTCACTGTCACATTATTGCTGTTTGAGACACAGGAAAGCATCAGCACCATATCTTGAGAAAAGAATGGTTTGTCAGGAGGGTGAACTGACACAGCTCTTGTACATTGTAGAGACACCACTCAACATGCACTGCTCCTAGGTACTGATTAAATTTAGATCATGCTCAGTAAGAGTTTGGTTCTACCACAAACCTAATGGAAGTCACACTTGTGCTACCAAGGCATGGCATCACATAAACGAGATGGAAACTTGGTGAAGAATGAGCACACTTCTCAGCCGGAAGGCACCAGTGTAGTTTTACTGCTTACTGCTCAAAAACTAAGCTGCTTAACCAACAGAAAATTAATGAAAGCTAAGCAGAAGCTATTGCTCTGTCTGGGTTACATTCACTGGTAATGAACTTGCACAGAAAAAAAAAGGTTAAAACCTACCACATTCATGATTACTTGACTGCTTTTGCCAGGAAAATTTGCATCTATTAAGGCTATTTTTCAAACCAGGATGCTTCTCAAAGGTTAAAAACAGTTTTTCCACATGCTCTGAAATTGAAATATTTTTTTTTCAGCAGGTAGCGAGCAGGGAGGGGAGGGAGGAATGGTTGGCAGGACAAGGACAATGCATACCTAGCAAAGCACAAGCATACCAATAATCGCGAGATACCCAGCAAGATCATGCAACAGAGACAAGCAGGGCTTGCTTGTGCCAGCAGACAGTGGAGTGGGTACCCACATCTCTGGAACAACTCATGGGGGTCAGAATGGCCTGAGAGTCTACCCCTACGAGTAGTTAAAAAAGAGTAAGAGCAAGGCAAAAGGCAGCCAAGAATGGTGGTTAGGCACCACAGCAGGAGTGGCAGAGAGAGCACAAGAAGGCAAGAAGCCCAGTGCTGGAAGAAGTAGCTGTGCAAAGGGCAGCCATCCAAACAAAGAACTATGCAGAACCAATCCCTGCACCTTATCCCTTCTCACCTTATCCCTTAGATTCCAACCAGGCCATGCTTCCCTGCAGTACTTAATGATTACTTAACTATAGAACCCAGCAGCTGTAGTAGTTGCTTTCCCAGGCGAAGAAGAGCATAAATTTCTACAGAGCTGTCTTTCAGGAGTTATAACTCTGCTTATCTACTTTTAAGAGTGTTACTCTTGCAATAAAAAGATGATCATACTTAGATTATTCATGTAGTACAATCACAGATTCATAGAGTACACTGAGTTGGAAGGGATCCATCAGAATCATGGAGTCCAACTCCTGGCCCTGCATAGGATACCCCAAGAATTACACCATGTGCCTGAGAACATTGTCCAAATGCTTCTTCAACTCTGTGAGGCTTGATGCTGTGATCACCTCCCTGGGGAGCCTATTCCAGTGATCTATTACCCTTTGGGTGAAAAATCTCCTCCTGATATCCAACCTAACCTCCACTGACTCAGCTTCATGCCATTTCCTAAAGCCTTGCCACTGGTCACCACAGAGAAGAGAGCAGTGCCTGCCCCTCTGGTTCCCCTCCTGAGGATGTTGAAGACCGCAATGAAGTCTCCCCTCAGTCTCCTCCAGGCTGAATAGAACAAGTGACATCAACTGCTTCTCATATGGCTTCCACTCCAGACCCTTCACCATCCTTGTGGCTCTTCTTTGGGTGCTTTCTAAGGGCTTAATGTCTTTCATATGTTGTGGTGCCCAAAACTGACCCCAAGACTCAAGATGAGGTGGCCCCAGTGCAGGGCAGAGTGGGACAATCCCCTCCCTTGCCCAGCTGGCCATGCTGTGCCTGATGCCCTCCAGGACAGGGTTGGCCCTCCTGGCTGTCAGGGCACTGCTGACTTGTGTTCAACTTTCTATCAATCAGAACCTCAGCAAAGATCTTTCTGGGTGGCAGGCAGTCTTGAAAATAGCCATGTTTTTAAATAAGATTTTGCTGTGGTTCACTGTGATTTCACACAGAAGCTCTGCCTGCAAACTACAGTTCAGGTTTTATACCCTGGTATTTCCCATATATGTTAAAAGTGCTTTGTGCCGTTGACTGTTATTTATGGGACTGTCTAAATACAGATTATGTCTACTTTTAACAAAATCCTGTGGACTCTGTTCTGCCATGGAGTTTTGCCATCATGGTGCCTGTGAGAAAAAATGGGTTTGAATAATAGAGGAGTAGAAGACAATCGGGAAAATGGTAAGCAGACAACTGCAGTTGTCTTAAGCATTTCTCAGCTGCAGTATTTTACCTCCTTAATTTGGCTTGTTTGCTACCAAGTTTGCTTTGGCCTAGGGTGTTTAATGAATTTTTACAGGGGACAGACCTATAACACCTAAGGGAGCCTTTGAGAAGTTACTGGTACTGTTAGAGGGAGCAAATGCTGGTTGGAAAACAGGAGATTTATCTGCTTTAGTATTATTTATTGTCAACTGGCTCACAGACCTAGAAAGGTAAAGTAGTAACCTTATGGAAAATGTTCAGTACTAGTCTACTCAAGAGAGGACACCAGGTATTGTCAAGATATCCTTGCAAGAATTGTCAAACTCAGTTGTTCATGAAAACTTATTTTACTGGTAGTAGCTCAGAGAATAATTCTTCTAGGTATTTGCAGATACATGGCACAATTTATACAAGTAAGTATAGTTCAGATAGGTAATCAGTATTTGGATATAGAGATGGATGAGAACAAGGATTTACAGCCTAAAAATAAAATGGAATTTTCTGTGAAACAAAAAGTCAAAAAAATTTAAAAATTCTTCCATATACATTTATTTGGTATTTTGGAATTTAAAATTATTTCAATTAAATTATTTTCGCTTTTGAAAGCCAACTTGGAAATAAAAATCTTCAGACTTTAAATACAGAAATGGTCTGTGATTGATTTATCCTGGCTGGACACCAGCTGCCCACCAAGCCACTTTGTCACGTCACACCTCAGCGGGATAGTGGGAAAGAAACATGAGTAAGGTTGCATGGATAAAGATAAGGACAGGGAGAGAACACTCACCCACCACCATTATAGGCAGAACAGACTTGGGGAAATTGGTGTAATTTATTACCAATCAATTCATAGTAGGATAATTAGAAATAAAATAAATATTAAAAAACACCTTCCAGCCACCCCTCCCTTCTTCTCAGACTCAACTGATTTTCCTTACCTTCCCTCTGCCAGCTTGCAGGGAGAATGGGAACTGTGTTTAGTTCATCATGTGTCATCTCTTCCATGCCTTTCCCCTCAGGTGGGAGGGCTCGGTGGGAGGGCTCCTCATACTCCCCCCTGCTCCGGCATGGGGTCTCTGCCATGGGAGACAGACCTCCCCAAACATCTCCAATGTGAGTCCTTGCCAGGCTGCAGTTATTACTGAATTGCCCCAGTGCAGGAGTCTCCTTCAGGGTGCAGTCCTTTGGGAACACGCTGCTCTGGTGTGGGTCCTCCATGGGTCACACAGGTCCTGCCAGCAAACCTGCTGCAGTAAGGCCTTAGCTCCCCATGTGGCCGCAGGTCCTGCCAGGAGCCTGCTCCAGCACTCTCGGGGTTGATGTTCCCCGAGATTCTCCTCGGGGCGGCCGTTCCCCGAGGCAGTGGGGTCTTCCCCCAGGGTTGCTGTTCCCTGGGGATTTCCCTGGGGTTGCTGTTCCCCAAAGTAATAAGGTTTTTAGTCTTCTCTTTGCCCTGAGTGTTTCACACCGAAGGCAGAGACGACAAGTTGAGTCTAGCAGTTCGTGTTATCAGAGTTGTTTATTCTATATTATCTATCAGTTCTTGTTCGGCTTTGCAAGGCGTCCCCAGCAAAGCAAGACACGCGGCCGGACTGGGGCGGATCAGAGATCCCGCACCTTAAGTACGGTATCTCTGACCCAACCACTGTCCAAGACGTATTTATTGTTTACAAAATCTTACCAATGCCAACTTCCTATGCTAACATTTCAATTCTATTCTAAACCAATCTCTAAAGTCCAAATCAGCAAACGATGGGGGATGAGAGCAAGAACAAGGAGGCCAGGGGCCACTCCCCAGTTCCTCCATCTTGTCCCTTCAGCCCCATATACTAAGAATCCNCTTGTCCCTTCAGCCCCATATACTAAGAATCCTAATTTCTATATTTATATTCTATAACAAGCTACTATTTATTTCTAAATTCTTAGGATCTGTGATTCCTCCTACATGTGAGTATTCACTCCCATGGACAGAAGCCAGAATCAGTGTCCTCCTGGGCTCTGTGTGAGGCTGGCTGACCCCTTTGTACAGATCCCAGACCCCCCTGTACAGCCTCCAGATTCTCCAGGGCTGTCAGAGGGCTATCCTGGACTCCAACACAGCACAGGCTACCTCTGGAGTCACAGCCTCCTTTGAGCATCCACCTGATCTGACATGCAGTCCTCTACAGGCTCCAGATGGATCTCTGTTCCTCCATGGACCTCCAGGGCTGGAGGGTCACATCCTGCCTCAGCCTGGGCTGCACCCCGGGCTGCAGGGGAACCTCTGCTCCAGTGCCTGGAACACCTCCTGCCCCTTCCTCTGCCCTGACCAGTGTCAGCCCGGCTGTGCCTCTCACACACCCTCACCCCTCCTTCCCTGTATCTGATATCCAGCAGTATTTTCCCTTCTTAAATCTGTTCTCCTAGAGGCACTGCCACCATTGCTGAGGGCTTGGCCTTGGTCAGCAGTGAGTCCATCCAGGAGCTGTCTGGAATTGGCTCTGGGGCTGTGGGGGACGCTTCTGGCAGCTCCTCACAGAAGCCACCCCTGTTGCCTTTGTGCCAGCAAAGCCTTGCCACACAAATCCAATACACACTTAAAAATACAACATGGTATAATGAAATTCTGCAATTTTTAAAACTAGATTCTATTTTTCACTCATCTTTTTTCTAAATATTTCCTTTTTTTTTTTTTTGTAACAGGTTCTCAAGTTGTCCTTAAAAAAGAAAATAACATCTACAGTTAAGTAAACCAACCCAATTCAAAGTAGGAATTGATATATGATATTTAATATGCTGGGTTACAGAAAAAATGAGAATAAGAAATTCATGGACTAGTGTTTTCATTACTAATTTTCATGTTACATACACCTGCTGTTACCTGTGCAGCTGATCATTTAAACTTGCAAGAGATTAGGAAAAAAAACAGGCTATTTAGTAGGCTAGAAAATAATTTTAGCCACATACTATTGTTAAAAGCAAAACAGAACAATTCACTCAAAGGTTATTTATGCTTACTTTGAAAATACTTTTTGCACTATTAAAAACAGATGAAAACTACAGCTTATAGTTAGTCATTTTGTTTTTACTTGTTCATGAATAGATAAAAAATTGTTTTAGTGAGCAGGGAATTAGTTTCAGAGGGATAATGCAATTGTGTAAGCACTGGGGATTTGTGATTCTCTTACAAATCAACACTATTATTTGGTATAGAAAAGTTGCTGCTGTCAGCTGCTGAAAATTGCTATAACCCATCAAAGTCAGTGGAAACATGATCATATACACTAGCTGACAGCAGGATCAGAAAATTCAGCTTCAGAACAATTTGAAAGAATCAGAACTGCCTGCATGAAATCGCTACCAAAATAGAGTACAATTGTAAACAATACTTAGGCATGAGATGTAACAACCTCAGAAAAAATACATAAAGATGTGTGGAAATAATTAGAATCCTTTGAAAAATATCAAGAAATACAATGAGAAACACAGTAGTAGTACCAAAATAGAATGTAAAGGCAAAAGTAAATTCTGGGTTAATATCAAAGCAACCAAACAGCAAATGTGACAAGCAGCAAACAGATCTGCACCATGAAGGCTCCAACACTCAGAACAGTGACTAAGACATGGGAGTCTTCTTCCTTTCACACAGTCACCAAATAACTTGCCCTGTTATTTGTCTTAACCATGTTCATTATTTCTCCTTATGTATTGATTTCCAAGAAAACAAAACTAAAACTCTTATTTGAAACATTTGTATTCTCTAATTTTAATTTCTTAACCTAATCAATATATTACTTGCAATGGGTATTTTTGTCTATCCTCTTCAGCCCTCATGCATTTTCTCTTGCAGGCCTTGCTGGCACTTGAGAATTAACTCATCTTTTCCACTTTTCCTCTACTTCTGGAATTGCCTTTCTGTGTGATAGATATTCAATATTAATCTCTTAAAAAAATCCTTCTATTCTGCTTGCATAACAATAGGCTGCAGGAAACATTGTCTTCTGGTTATTATATATAATAAATCCAGTTAGTCAAACAAATTTTGCTTTTGAGCTAGCAAAAGAAGGTCCAACTTAAGTAACTGAGAGGTTGCATTAATTCCAGCTGAGTTAATGAAGCTGGTGTGTTAATTAGTTAGTCTTAATTACTAAGGGTCAACATCTAAAAAGGAAGAGATTACCTGAAATGGGAACTGCTTAAAAGGTAGGATGGTTTTCAATACTAATAAACCAGCATTGAAGTCCAAGACAGGCATCCAAACCCTAATTTTCTGGTTTCAGGTATTCTGACAGATCAAAAGTCAGGATGAAGTCCACTGAATCTATAAATACAAAATTTTACTTGATCCAGTGTCATTTTATTCTGAAGTATTGCAGGCTTAAATGACATGGGATGAAGTAATTCCTGTTTCAAGGGATTCCTGAGCCTATGCTGAACCTTATGAAGTGAATGTCTGGGATTTTTTTCTTTCAAATCCCCTGCTGTGTAGGTACTTTTCACAGCTGCAAGTGCATTAGCTCCAGTACATTTTGGATTTATATCTTTGAACAGAAGGGAAAGAGGACTGCATGCAATTTCAGCCATCTAAAAAGTTAGGGTTTCAGCCCAAGTTGCCTATCTATGTTTTTCCTACTGCAAGTAAGACAAAAGTGCACTGTCACCTGATAACCATCACTTAGTTTTAAGGAATATGTCTTAGGATCTGATGAGTCTTAAGAACAAATTTGGTTTGCCTTAGGATTTTTTTTTGTGGGGGAAATTTTTTAAATGTGATGGATGCTCTTGCCTGTAGACATGTTATATACAACCACAGTAAACTCCACTACTGTAAGAGACATTGCTATGGCTAGACCAAAAAAGGGAGAATTCTCTCTTCTTCAAGAAGGAAAAAGGTATCTGAAATATATTAAGTTGCAAATACAGAAGAGTAAGGTAATATTTAGTGACTGATAACTTAAAATTCAGGTCTTCCTAGGTTAAAAAAAAAAAAGAAAAAAAGAAAAAAAAGAAAAAAAAGAAAGAAAAAAAAAAGGAAAAATTTGTCTCTGTGGAGGAAGATTCTTCACCAAGAGGGTAGTTGAGTACTGGCACAGGCTTCCCAGGAAAGTGGTCACAGCTCCAACCTGACAAAGTTCAAAAAACATTTGGACAATGTTCTTGGGCACATGGTGTGACTCAAGGATGTCCTGTTTTGTGCAGGGCCAGGAGTAGACTCGATGCTCCTGATGGTTCCCTTCCAACACAGGACTATTCTATTCTGTCCTGTCCTGTCCTGTCCTGTCCCATTCCCTACCAGAGATGAAAGCTAAATAAATACAATGACAAACATTCTGAACCATTTTAGCCCTCTTGGATGAGCAGGTGCAGATAAAACTAAAGATGCAAATTTTCTTCTCCACAAAGTAAAAATGGAGAAGAAAGCACCACAGGTAAGAAAGATTTTCAGACTAACCTGTCTGAAAGGCCAAAAAAAGGTATGTGGATATTCAAATTGCTACCTATACTTTTAGTTATTTCTGATTTTAATTGCTTTTTGGGACTCAGAAGAACTGCAAGGATACAAAAGACACAGCAGATAAAGAGCCTATCAAGTTAAAAGTCTAGTGTTATCAATTAAACTCATTGAAAAGAAGAAACAGTAAGAGGAAGTCTATATTGATTGAATACTACAAAGACACAATGCTGGCTCCAGCTAATGGAGTTATTTAGGAAACTTTGGATTCTACTCCCCCAAGTAACTTCTCATAATTAATTTATTGTATTGTATTGCTTCTGCAACCCATTAAGCAAGAATGTTGTCACACGGAAACTTACAATATTGTCTCTTAAGTGATGACTATAATGCAATTCCTAACCACAAAAATTTTTTTTTGAGAATTATATGAGATAGAAACAAAGATAAATATAAAGTTGTATAAACAATTTTACTACAAAAGTAGAGAGATGGAAAAATGCCATTGAAAATCTTTTCTGTATTTTTGCCCCAAAAGGACATAATAGGTTTTGGGGGCAGTCATGGATATTTTTTATATCCATACATGAAGTAATGTTTTAAACTGGACAGGTAAAGGAGTTTGTACATGTATTATACCCTGACATATATAACTACTGTATATCAGGTCACATGCTAAACCAAACAGTGAGCCTGGAGGAAAGCTCATCTCTTCAAAACACAAAGTACATTAAAATATTCAAAACTAATAAATTTAAAAATAATCTTTTCATTCCATGTATTCTATTATAATGTGAAATTCTGCTGAGTCAGAATTTCTCTAGCCAGTTGAATTAACCATTTTTCCTTAAATATCTTATAGCCCAGAATTCAAGATTTCAAGACCTGTATCTAGTATCTCATAACATTTGAAATGAAAATGTAGGTAAGTCTGTGGATTAAGTGTTCTGAAAAGGATCCAAACTCATAAGCTTCATCAGTGCAGAAATCACTTGATTTCTAGAAGATTAAGAAGATAATTTTTAATGGAGCTGGATTAAATATAACACAAGATTGATTCTGTGTAGTGTAGCACTATGAACAGAAATAGTTTCCAATATATTACCAGCAGATAATTAACACAGTTTGTATTATATGGATGCTGATAATTTGATGTTAGTTTTCTTAACCGGAGAAACTAAGTAGTTCAAAGTCAAATAGAAGAAGGAATTGTTTAAATTCAGGCATTCATTTTTGACATCAGTGATGGACGACCACACAGAAATACATTTCATGATTAAACATTCTTGTCTAAACATAGGAGCCAGAATAACTTTTCTGACTAACAGTAGAGTGCCTTTTCGATATAGTTCAATTACTTATGTCAGTCATCTAAGAACATGCTTTATTTCACACAAATTTATATTCCTCCACAGAAGACGGGCAAAGTCGTATATCTATGATGATGGCAGACTCCTTTCTCTCAATTCCCTGGCACTTTGCAACTCACTGTGGCCCAGGCAGGCTTGTCTGTCCCATGCCTTCTGGGGTCCTGCTGGGATCTCCAGTGCCCCAGGAGCCATGCCTATGCATGGGGAGTGGACCAGAAGATCAACACTTGGCTGGGTCCTGTCACAGTGTGTTCTTGAGACTATGGATCACTCCTGTTCCACTCTGATCTCAGGGCAGGCATCAAACTATGCTCACTGTGTTGCACCAAAGACTCAGAGAGGTGGCAGGGAATCTGGAGACAGTCCCTGTTCATCACAGGAATATGAGGATGTTGTGCACATCTGTAATAGGTGACCCAGGTGCTGGCATCCTCCATAATGACAGAGCAGCTGATGGGGGGTGATGGTCTGGACAAGCCGGACACCGTGTAACTGCCAGTGGGGCATGGGAAACATATAACATAGAACAGTGGAGCAGGTATTCCTGAAAAACTGCTCTCCCAGAAACTTTCACATTGCACAGGAAATGATCAAAATGAGCACTGTTGATATAGGATGATCAGCCTCTTCCCCAGTGTGTCCAGCAAAGTGGGCATGACAAGCAAAATCTCAGCTCATCAGGTTCAAGTACAGCTTTCACAGCTTTATGTGTAACATGAAAAGCACAGCAGAACTTATGTTTTTCTTTCTTCTGTTGATCTTGCTAAACTAAAAAAATACTACACTTCCCAAGTAAATTTCAAACTAATCAAGATACTGTGAGACCACCTGATATGTCTTTTCTTTTAATTCCAGATATTATGTTTAATATACTTGGTGCAAATGACAACATTTTATTAATTTTGTGCATCAGTACATGTATCCACGTTGGAAGGATTACACAGTGAAGCTGTGTATTTCAAGCTTATTGCAAATACAATTTTGAAAGAAGGGCTTTGTTGCAGAAACAGAGATATATTTTTATATTGGCAACTTTTATTTTCATTGTAACTGAACAGTGAACTGAACATGAATATAGGGAATATTCAATATGTATGCCATACTTTTAACAATGACACAAATTTTCAGTACATGTCTAATATACGCCAGCTTCTGTGGAACAAAGATTGACTCCATAATATGAGGGTAGAACTTCAAGCTAACCATCAAAGTCAAACTTGGCTAGGAAATGCAACCCTGATCTAAACCCATCTGAAATAGACAGATGTCTGACTACTTCTTGGTTACACCAAGATTAAAATTCTCCAGTGGGGAGCTAAAGTGTCACATACTTACCAAAAGAAGGCAGATTTTTGTAAAGGTACTTAACCTGAAAATGTCAGTGGCAACCTAATGGCACTTAGCAAAGTTTTGCTTTGAGCTGCCCAGATGTCCCTAAGGGTACGCCCTTACCTGTGCGTGCCAGCTTTCGAGTTCAGTAATGTAGTTCCACATGCAATTTTTCAGTGACAGCACTGTCTAAAATAATTTTAGTGCTATTACTGAATAACAATATTATTGTTATCCAATAACTTATTTCCAAGGCCAAAATATAACCAAGGGAAAGTAGGATTTTTCTTTTTATAAGCTATAAAGTATATAAATCATCTGGTTTGCATTTAAAGTTGATCCTGACTTGGTTGAGAGCCCAGTCCTTGAAACACTTGTGATGGGGGCTCTGAGGGAGCAGCATCCTCAAACAGACATGGCAGGTAGGAAGGGTCAGGAATACCCTAAAACTGTTGCAGAATATGAACCTTTGTCTTTAGACCTTATTCACTTTTGTGCTTTCAAATACGTCTCTGTAAGCTCTTCTGGTTGTTGTAAAAGCTCTTTATTCCTCTTGTGATGTGGGGATGTCTCTATGTGTATGTGGAAAAAAAACCAGGAGTGAGTAAGGAAACTTTTGGAGTTGTTTAATTCAGGGTAGAGGTAGGTTTTTGTTTGCTTGTTTGTTTGTTTTTACTAGATGTTGTATTTTATTTTTCAGTGCAGTGCTTCATGGCTGTCTACATTTTCTAATATACATAGAGGTATGGATATTCAGTGTACTGAGTCCCTCTGTGGAGGGATGCATGTCTGACACATAACAAAAGGCCCTTTTTTCCAGTGAATCATGTCATTCTGTAAATCATTATAATACTGTCAGTAAAATTCTCATTTAAGCTTGGAAAGGTATACATTTATAACATTAGGATCGAATGAGGTTTGCCAAAACCCATTGCAAAATCTAAAATGTATGCAATAATTCATCATTAAGGAGAGATAATCAATGATTGTTTAACTTATTATCACTGATACAAAGTGGGTAGTTAAACAGTTGTTTCCATGTTATTTAGAAGGAGAAATTTTGATTAAAGCAATAGATTAAATTATTAAAACAATTATGTTACATCTTGCAACCACTTCTGCTTACATCCTCAGGAAATTAGGGTGATGTCTGCACTAGTTTTGTATTTCACTTCCCAGGCTTATTGGTCATTGCCCTGATAATTCTACCTGGTCACACTGGTCGTTTGTACAAGGACCTTACTTGGTGTGGTGCATCACACAGAGGTAAAATGTCAAACTTTGGAGAAAGAAAAATAACCCTGAGGGACTCGCAGACATGATTTCAGATGAACTACAGCTTGTAAAGAAAATTACAGGAAAATTTTGAAGGCATGTGATGAATCTGGTTTGTCCTTAGTGTACAATGGAGAGGACAGGGGAATATTTTTTTCAGCTACAGCCTGTACCACACTTTGGAAAGCAAGTGTAGCAACACCATGTTAGATTCCAATCAATCTTACTTCTTTTGATATGCAAGGAAACTGGTGTGCGTTTGGAATGAAGAAATAGGTTGATACTTTATACAGGAATTTAGAATTTAAGGTGACCCATGCACAAAGTCATTGAGTCAGTTTGTTTTTAGTCTTAGTTTAAATGCACTTCCCAGCTCAGACACTTTAAACAAGTTACTCTGCATAATTCTAAGCACATAATTTCCCCCCAAGCAGGATAGTCAAAATAATACAATGGGAATCTCTGCTAAATCTTTAGATTTAGATTTCATCAATTTGTAAAAACTTGTGTGATGAAAGCAAGGAGGACTATATTTCTTTGTGTGTGTTGTTATACTTGATCCAAGATGCACTGTGTATATTATAATACTGAAATATGATAAGTAGGCAGCACAGTAAGGATTGCAAGAGATGCAGAATAATATAAACACAATTGTCGGCAAATAGATGATGCTTCCTCCCCATAACAGACTTAGGCAGTAAGCCTTGATCTACCTGACTGCATATTTGTAACCAAAACTCCTACATTCTATTTACTTTCCAGCATCAGACATAGTGGTTTTGTCAACAGATTGGAAATACTCATCTTTCACATCCCATCAGAAGCTCACAAAATAAATTGTCAATAAATGCACTATTTCCTTAGTAGCCTTACAGTTTAACCAGTAGTACTGTGCTATCAATAAAATTCATATGCAATTGCACTGAATTCAGATATACTTAAAGCCTTATCTTTGTCCTATTTCTAGCTGAATATATATCTAGCTGCATAAATATTGTAAAGCTTGAGATGTAGAAAATTTACGAAGAGATTTTCATAATAAAAATACTTTTACCTGTATAAAAACTGACTTTGAAAACAAAACTGTAGTTATAAAATACGAAACTAACTGTCTTTTATGGACTCACAAAAGAGTTTCTCATTATATTATTACATATATTTTCCTATTCATCTTATGCATCAGAATTCCAGAAATTATTAATCTAAGAAGCAAATGCATATTCTAGGAAAAACAGTGAACTCAGGCTTCTCATGAGACATAAAATCCATTAGGAGGCTCTCATCAGGGAGAGAAGATAATGATAAAAATGGCAAGACAGAGAGCTTGTTGTTCTCTGGTCTTCATTATAAGTTAATTGTTTTAAAAGAAAACTTTCCTGTCCTATGGCAGACATCTGCAGGTCCTTTGGCTGTCACAATGTACAGTTTAGGATAGCCTCCTACCAGTTTCACTGTCAGTGCTTTGAAGTCCTTCTTGGTAACTTTAGGCTACTGGTGGGATTTCCAAGTTTAGAAAATGATGGACATTTAGATCCTGCAGTGATTCATCTGAGGTTCCCTTTAAAAGATATTTTTGCATATATTTGCTATCTGTATATATTAAGAAGTAATGGCCTACAATTTTATTTACATGTCTATCATACACATATGGGTGCATACATCCCCTATGCATGCATGACTTCAAAATTAGGAAGGAGTGATGATATAAATCACAGGCAGGATGCAAGCTCAAAAGCATATATGGAGATGTACATTTGTAAATCCTTTCATTAATGATGGCATATTTAGTCTCCAAACATGTTAAGGTAAAAGATTATTTTATACCTTTTAATAATACAAGGGTTCTCTTCATGTCAGTAGGTATATACACTGGGGTGTACTTCAGAATAAATGTGCAGTGTAGCTTACCACTGTGCACAACTGTATATTTGTCAATGAATTGTGGTGTTTTTTTGTGCTCATACATAAAATAATCTATCTAATAGCCTTAACATTTTGTTATACACAACATCTAAAAATAGAAACAACAAATATATGACTTTAAAAAATCTGTTGTTATTCTTTATACTCGAATATTACTTGGTTTATGTTTTGAAATGTATTATAAGAGAAAAAAAAACCCAATAATTTTCTTTGGTTTCTGTGACCAAAAAGATTATTCCATGTGGAAAAAAAGACATTAAATAAATGATCCTAAACACATTTTATTTTATCTGAATATTCTCTAAATCATAAAAAAAAAAATCTAAATCAAAGTAGGCACTTAAAGCATTCCTGAACGTATTGTATCTTGCTGAAGATAGGCAAGGGGATGGATTTTACATGAAATCTGTAATTTTATTAAATTATTGTAATAAGGATTTTTCATTTAAATACAGTAAGATGAGAACATTGGACTGTTTTCAAAGAAGATTGTAATATCTGTCTCTGGGGAACAATTATCTTTAACATACTGCTAACATTTTCCTGGATTGGAGGTCTTCTACATGGCAGAGGCTGAAGTGCTAAAATGTTAATTTTATCCATCAGGTTTTTGAGGTTTCCACTTTTCAGTGGCACTGTGAAACTTTGCACTTATATTTCCTATCACTTCTGCTAGGGAGCTACCCAGGGTCTACCTGGAAATGTTGAGAAGAGTTTAGAACCCTATTATGCCTCTATGAATTTTGGCAGTAACCGAAGAAATCACTTCCTGACCCCCTAAATATTCAATGATTCCTTTTTCATGCAGGGTTCATATTTCAGAATAATATTTTCTTTATTTTACTGAACATGTTTAATATGAAATTAATAATGAAACTTTAATCACTTGATATAGTGATAGAATGATATAATCAAATGATATAGCCTTTTCATACATACACCATGCATAATATAAAACTGCATATACCTGTATTGAAAAAAAATAATAACTACATTGTTTTAGAAGTTAAATTAAAAAGTATTCATGACATTGTACCAGGAATGTATCTCCATATTACTCCGTCTCCTATGTCAGTACTTACTGGAGTGCTGTTGGGTTAATATGAAGAAGGAATGGCTGGAAATGGTTAACTATAAGAAGGTTTTATCTGCTCATGACTTCTAGATAGCTCCATTTCCCTTCCAGACAATATTCCCCTGACATAGTAATAAGGTCCTGACTATTTCACCAGTGTTAATTAAAACTAAAACTTTACCTGAAATTGTCAATGACTATTGAACATACAAGCAAATAACTTCAGATCTTTAAAGATTAGAGAACCTTCATAATTTCCATTAGTGTTTATGTCAACTGTGTTGGAGCGGTCCCTTCAGCTATTTCTGCAGGCATGTTAATAAAATCTCAGCATGGATAGGACTTAAACTGCATTCAAATGAAATAACAGCTATATAAGAAGCTGTTAGATGTACTTTTCATTTTCATCAAAATTTCTGGGTTTTTTAAAATTGTATAGAGTTAAAATAAATTCCCATCACTACTGTCATCTTTATTGTAATCTTGAAAATGTTTGCAGCAGGAAGTGGTTTTTTTTTTTTAATCTTGACATAAGTTACAAAAAAAATTTAGCCAGATATAGCCAGATAAAAGTTCATACAATCCATGAATTGCAGTCTGGTGCTTTCCTCTCCCCCCCAGAAAAGGATGGCTTGTCTTGAAAGATGAATATGAGGGAAATCCACACATTAACAAGCACACACAAACCTATTCACACCACTAGCAAGGTTTTTGCTATATTTTTTAAAGTACTGTGGGGACAGAATTTAGGCTAGAAATATTATTTCAAAGTTGCTAATGCTGCGATTCCTATGTTTTTAGGCCTTGCTCTTGATCTGTAAAGAAGGTAAATTTCCAGTAATTTAACATTAGACAAGCCATCCCATCACCCAGAGACTATTTGCATTACTGACTCTTCCACTTTCACTCATGTGCCCATGGGCAATTAGATTCCTGAATTATGATTAGCTAAATGCATTCTCCATTGGACCATCTCCATGAGCATGTCAAATCTTTCATTTTGTATGATAATGTGACATAAAGCAAAATGCAATCTTTTCAAGAATACTCTTCTGGGTCATAGTCTCAAAAACATCACCAGTGAATCTCTCAAGATGATTTCAAATTTCTTTGCATTTAAAACAAATAACAGGTATGTGACTATTAAAACAGAATTTCAAATCATGTTGTAGGATGCTTATGCTTCACCAAGCCAAAAGTGGTTCAATTAGTTTTCCAGTAGTTTGTAAAACAGGAAAAAAATGTTGCAGTGAAGCAGAAAGACATAGGGTAATGTCTTACATATCTTAGGACAGTTCTTAAGTTCCTAATTGTTCCTCAGAAGTGATTATTCCTCTCCATTTACCAGCTAGGAGACTGGAAAACCTAGATATGCCATGGTTTTTAATAATTATATTTTCAGATTATTATCATTATGGAAGATTAATTCTATGTTAGCATTTTGTAAAGAAATTTAGGAGTCCAATAAAGTTAGAAGGGAACGAAGTTCATCCAAAATTCAATGCTTACTCAGAAACTTATGACATTAAGTTATATTCAATATTTATTTTGCATTTTGTTCTGCATCTGCAGTAATTGTATTAGGGTACAGAACTGACACACAAGACTGTCACCATTTGCTTTAAGCAACTGGATAGCTTTTGCTTGGTTTCACTCTAACATGTATTTTAAAAATTCTAAAAGTTGAAAAGATTATACCATTAGTTTCACTCTTTTAATCACCTGACAAAAGTGAAGAGATCTTAGACTCCAAAGTATAAAGCTCAGGGACAGGGGCTTTTTTCACCCAAGTCATGCAGGATTGTGGTTTTTTAGGCAGATTTGCTGGCAGGCTCCTAAATGAGTGGGTATATCAAACTGCAACAGCTCAGGACAAGCAAAAAAAATTGTACAGCAGTTACTCTTCTTCAGGTATAGATTGTGTCTGGCCAAAAGCCTTTGCTAAGCTGTCATCCCCATGTCTTCCAAAATGCCAGCTGACAGAACTTAGAAAAGCTGGTCACGAGCAATTTGTTAAAGACAATTATAATTTACAATCCTAGGCTAAGCTCTTCATGAATAAACAGTGGTTCTTCCAAGAGGTAGAAGAGTTATTTTGAATTAAGGTCTCTTCATTAAACTGAAATACATTTTATGCCACTATAGCGAAATGTATTTGCAAAAAAGGTTTTCATTATTTTTCCCTCCAGACTGAAAACTTTCAGCAGTTTTTCTTATTTAATCATAACTATTCTGATCTCAGCCTTTACCTCAGTGTGTTTGATTAAACCCTGTTTACTTAAACTTCAAACTACTTGTAGCTATAAGGAATGATTACTCATTCATTTGAATCACAGTATTGTCAATTTACCCTTCAGTTTGGGAAGCAAAGTTACAAATAGTTACATGGTTTCAAATAATTTATAATATTATTACAATTTTTTTCTTTGTTTTCAAGTATAGTCTGGGGGTGGAGAAGCTGGGCTATTTCTCGAGTGTTTCATATTAACATAATGAGTAATTAGTAACCAAAATCAGAAGTTACCCCATGTTTACATTAAATCTATTTTTATGATTTGCAAAAAGTATAAGCAAAGCTTTGGATAATTGCTCATTTTTGGTTCACAGGGATTAAATACATCAGCTTCTCACATTAAAAGATCACAGAAGTGAACATATTATAGGATTAATGTTTTGAGTCACTTTTAGATATTTAAAATATTTGACTAATATGAGGCAATATTATAGTCACACTTCAAAGATATTTTTAAATTAGTTACTCATCCAGGACTAATCCAGTTAAAAAAGAGAAATGAAGTAAAGAAAGGCTTTTTAAACATCAAACTAATAGTTATGTGAAATTTTTGTTAGTCTCAAGAGTCCATGCTTTCTCTATCTTCCAGAAGGAGATAATGCAAGTAGAAAGATTTGTAGAGGATAAATTATTAAATGCTCCAGTGCCTGCTCTTGTTTTAATAATAAAAATAGTAAAATCCAGGTTGAAGTAATAACATCTTAAAACATCCTTAACAGAAAACCTGGAGTTGAGCCAATTTGCTTTAAAAGGGAATCTAAAAGGAAACCTGGCTGGACTAAAGACAGTTGAGCAAAATGGAGATGAAGTACAACTAGGCAGAAAATGAAAGACCTGCTTATTTCTGTGGGATGCTCTTTGTTTGACAGGTAGTTTGCACTTGGCATAGCATTTGTATAAAGCAAATGCTGGAATACATTCAGAAGAACAGAGCCTTGACAACAATTTTATGTTGAATTTAGCATTTTCTGCGAGATAACAATGAATATTGACCTTGAGAAAAGCATAATGGGGTATTTTAAAGCTCTTAGCCACACTTCATTGCAGTGAATTACTCTTCAGAATGTTTTTTCCAATCATGTTTACATATAAAATATAAAAATGGTCCTAGTTGTGGTAGAAAACCTATTCCTCTCTCTGACAGAAACTAAACATTTGTCAAATTCAAGCTCCTGAATTCTGTAAGGTATGTCTTGTAGATAAATGACAAGCATTAGTCTTCATGCTGCTTGCCTGCATTCTTTCTTATTTTTATAGCACTGTAAAAATGTCTTGTGATGCAGATTTTACAGTTAAAATGCCTTTCAGGGCTGTAGCCATTTCAGATGTTCTGTGATGTGAAATTCTGTCAAAAATGGGTCAACCATGAACTGAAGGTTGGTTCAATGGAAGACAAAGGATGTTATCACAGAGAAAATGAGTGATTCCTTTCACTGTGCTTGTTTCATTGTGCTTGTTTCACTGTGGTAACAGTTTTCACCCCTTTCCACAGATATATGTTTTTCTTTTTGCCGTGAAAAGGGTTCTGTATAGTTAAATGCAGGAATGTGCAATAATAAGAGTTCATTATATCACTAATTCCAGTACTTTAGGTTTTAGGATGACAATTATGTTTTTGCATGAGTAGTACATGAACCTTATAATTTACAGAAAATGAGAATGTATATGTGTACATATATACATACATATTTTTATATATACAGTAAATATGAATTCATATTATGAATGTATATGCATGATCATAATCTGTATACTTGTATTCATGTTCTTTTGTGTGTGTCATAATTCTCATTCCACTCTATTTTCTGCCTTTTTTCTGCATATATCAAATCTTCTAATCAGTGGTTGAATGTTTAAGGTTTGTGGGGACTTTCCTCCAAGGTTATTAATTTTCCTGAGACCTACAGTCTTGATAACTATGTGAAAACTGCTATTAGTTGTATGGCAGAATTAAAAAGCTGGAAACCTATAAATAACCCAAGACAGATTTATGAAGGGAGCCTGGTGACAGCTGCACACAAGCACTTTTTAAATGAAAACAATCACCTAGGTCCTTAATTTAGAAACCAAATAATATGAATATGAGTACTAAAGATACCCATGAGTGCTCCTTATGTTGACAAGTTTATAACCTGTGCTTATACCTTCATATTTGTTTGAAACTGTAAATACCAAATTATATGTACAATAATTATCCCTTTACTTCTCCTTCAGAAAGTCTGTATTCTTGAATTACTGGGTTGCGGTTTGCAACCAATATGACGACAATTAATATTTAGGAAAACAGACTGAGAACCCACAACTTGTAATGGTGTGCACTTCATGGTACAGTAAAACAACCTGGATATACTAATCCACTTTTTCAAAATTGTTGTTTTATACTTAATGATGCACATACTTTTATACAAATCTTTACTGATTATGATATTTAAAACACATTAAGAACTTTCTGAGTAAGTGGAAAATAATAAGAAAAGCATATAGATGGCATTTGGAAGATGTCATAGAATCGTGTAATATCCTGGGTTGCAACAGACTCACAAGGATCATCTTTAACTCCAAAGATAAATTTGTATAAAGGAGTAAAGTTCAGAGTTAAGGTCTAATCTAAAGAACTTTGTCAAAAATGGTATGTGTGACATTTGATTAATGTTTCTTTTCCAAAACTAAGTAGATTAATCTTTGTCCTTTTCCAAATCAGGACACTTTAGATTTTCATGCTTCTGCTGATCGTACATGACAAATTTCCCATGTCCCAGGAGATGTGCCTCTCCCTAGACTCAACACAAGAAAGTGCAAGTATAGTAACACAGCTGAAGGCACAAAAATATCCTGATATTAATGGAGAGGGAGGGATGAGGGTGCTGAGCTTGCTTTCCTCCCTGTCCTTCCCTCTGCAGTTCTCACTGGGTACATAGCTGGAGGCTGGGTTTTTTGCTGGGTGCAAGGTGGGCACGTCTCCTGGTAGGGGTCTTATGTGCCCTTTTCATCCTCCTGCTTCCCCTGCAGCCTTTTGGCCCCCATCACCTCTCCAGAGCCCTTGTGCAGCTTTTCTCTGCCTCTGTTAATCTAGTAAATAAGGCCTGGGAGTCAGAGCAAAACTGCAATTCTGCAAATATGAGCAGCATACGAGTCTCATGGGAAGGAACAGCAATTGGGCTCATCTCGTTCTTTTGATTTCTTATCTATAATTACTGTGCTCTAGAGGCTGCAGCAACAGGCACTAGAAGGAAGTGTAGATTTTATAACTTCTGAACTTCAGGAATTTGGATCCCTAATTCCCACTTCTGATAAAGTGCCATAACCAGCAGGTGAACCAGGGTAAGGTTGTTTGAGCCTCCTCGTGCAAAGTCTCATATCAAAAGCAAAAAGCTTTGTTAAGACAGAAGAAGAAGAGGAAGCATGACTCCTTCAATCCAAACAGGAGAGGAAAGTGGGTTTGGCACCCAGGACTACCTGCCCTTTTCACAGTAATGAGCTGCTAGCCATGAGTCCCTACAGAGCAGTGGGCCAAGTCTAGATAAACTCAAGCTGGGGGGCTTAAAGCTGGTTACATAAAGCAGATTGTAAAACTCATATAAAAACAAACTTTGAAAGAAAACAATAAGCCAAACTTACTAATATTTAGGTTATTATGCCACATACACATTTTTAGTTAAAAGGCACCATTTTTCTCTTTGAATGAGGATGGGAATCTTGTCAGTGATGCTGAGTCGTATTCTGGTACGTGGAACTAAAAATTCCAGTTGTCACTGTCCATTGTACTGAGCTGAGAGAATTTTGTCCTTTATGTTTTTAATTCAATATTTAAGCATTGGTTAGTTAAAGGTCAAAGCATACAGACATACTTTAAATGAAAATATACATTTATCCAACTGTTTCAAATGCTTGTGTCTCAAGAGAACTTTCCATTCTGTATATTCTCAGGAAATTCTCTTTTATTTGTTAACTTGCAAGTGAAACAATCATAACAATAAGATGTAGATAGCGAATATGCAATGAAACATGCAGTGAATTTATAAATTAAATTTATTCTGACTTAAAAATAAATTTGCATCACCTGTGAGGTTGATGATCTACAAGAATGATAGTCTTATTTATTTTATACATTTTTAGGGTTTTTTTTTAAGGTTGCTTATTTTTAAAGATGGTGGAATAATTTTGAGAAAATGAATTTCATCATTTTTTCTACTTTTAATTGTCTGAAGGATAAGCAATTCTCTAGTGGATAGTGGTACCTTCTCCACTGGTGTTTTTCTGTTTTCTCTTCAGCTGCTGCATGTTTCATTGTATACCACTCTTATTCTACCCCAACGATTTTCACACTTTAAGATCTTCTTAAGTACTCTTACAAGGATTTCATGGAGAATTCCCACACATTCTTTCATCCAGGGCTTAGTCAATCCTAGGTCCATCTGCACTCTGAAGATGAAATGTTGTTGGTTTTATTCTTCCATGTTATCCCATACATAACCCAAGCTTTGCATATTTTGTTAAAGAAATTCAATCGAGTTGCTGAATGTTTTTGACTATCAGCAGAATATTTGGGTACCCTGGATATCTTTAGACTGTAACAAAAAATTGAAATTAATCAGCAGTCAGGTAAATGGGCAACTCAGGTATACCAGCTGTTGTGTAACCACAGGAAGAGAGGAAGAGAATAGAGGTTTTGAAAAGATACCACCTTCCAGTTCATAGAGCTAAAATTAATATCCTTAATACTTGCTGTGTTGTGTCCTAAATTAACACTGCAGGGGCAGGTAATCAGAACAATGCAATGTCACTAACACCACTTTTGGTCAAATACTTATATTCAATTATTTTTAATGCTTATAAGACAAAACTTACGTAAATAGCAGTAGGGTACAAGATACCAAAGTGATCTGAAGGAAAGGAGCATCTGCACAGCTCATCTGTGTTTTTTTGCTGCCTCGTTATTTAGTTTACTTAAGGCCACAAAAGTTGCAGTAGATGTCCTGAGCCTGAATTTATTCTTCAGGGAACAATATCCTCTACATGATAAAAATAAGTGCCAAAGAACTCAGTTCCTACAGTAGATGAAAATATAAATAATAAAGCTATTATCATTTTCTTCATGTATGTTTTCACTCTGGTTTTAATAGTAGAATCATTTTGGCCCTTGCATGCAGAATTTCTCCATCACTTTTATTATTTTTCCTTTATTTTTAATTTCAATTATTATTATTTCTGAGTTACATGTCCAGAATTAAATTGATTTATAAAAGTAACTTTTTTTTTTTTTTAATGCAGTCAAGGAATTGCTATTTTCTGTGGGATTTCACAGATTTACTGGCTGGTTGAGGTTTGGAAAAAACCTCTGGAATGCATCTAATCCAATCCCCCTGCTCAGTTAGGGCCACCTAGGACCTGTTGCTCAGGCTTTTGAATATCTCCAAGAATTGAAACCACACAGCTTCACTGGGCAGCCTGTGCCAGGTCTCAGTCACCCTTAACAGTAAAAAGTGTTTCCTGATGTTTAAAGGGAACCTCTCATGTTTTGTTTTGTGCCCATGACCTCTGGTTCTGGCACTGGGAACCACTCTGCTTGTCTGTATTCTGTTAAAATTTCTTAATAAATGTATTTCTACATCTAAAACCAAAATTTATGCAAGGAAGAAATTATATTAATGCTTGATGAAACATCTGAGTTCCATAAATTTTCCATGTAATGACAGCATATAATATGTTCAATCAATTATTCACGTCTGTTTTAGGTAGTTATGAAACAGATTAAATTAATTTAATAAAAGAATGGAGTTTAGAAATATTTTCCCCATGCAGATGTTAATCCATGTCAGAATAAGTAACAACTGTGCAATTAAGAGTAATTTTACTTCTGACATTTGGAGTTTCCCAATCTACCTTTCATATAGTTACAACATATCTGTCATATTCTTTAACCTATTAATTACAAAAACATACTTTCAATCTTATTTTAGTTTTAACAGAGAGTATTCCTGTTGGTATACCATATGATTTTTTGGTTTGTCTTCAAAAAATTTAAAGTTACAAACCCAAAAGAATATTCTTAAAGAACATGCAGACTCCAGTCTAAAAGTTTTAAGTCTATGGGAAAAAAGATTTGCTTTTATTTTAGCTAACATTTAAAACTGCATTGTAGAAAACAACTGACAGTTTTTCTGCCAAAAAACGGTTTTTCGGAGCTCAGGGTAGCAATGCTATAGGCTGACATCCCAGTGCAGATGGCCAAGCAAAATTGCAATTGTAAAATCTTTCAGGAGCAGTTGGTGATAGAAGCATAGAATTCATGCTTTAATTCTTTTGCAACCCAACAGAATTATTGCTGTATAGTAGTACTATAATGGTCCCAAAATTTCTAACATGAATTCCTATTGAGGAATATAACTATTACATGTGAAATCTTGTCTTAATAGAAGGTTATTATGAGTAGAGAATAAAACACTTAAAAAATGCCACAGACATTTTGCAAAGGGGAAAAGACATATCTATTATTAGCTAAAACAAGTGGAATAAACAAGCAGCTTTTAAGCACACAAACCAGTGACTGAAAGAACAGCAGGCAATTTCGAAGTAAATAAACTAAGAATGTGAGCAAGAAAGAAGGGTTAGCATACTTGGAGTCAGGATGAAAATACATGAAGATATATCATGCAACTTTCTTGGCCCCTGAATTAGTGGTGTTACACAGGCTTTGGTTTCCAGTGCTACCTTTAGAAACAAATTAGTACAATTGAACTTCAGTTTTTAAAATTGAATAGTATGTCCTGGTTTTGCTTGTTTGTATGTCTGGTTCATAACTTATTTAGAAGTAAAACATAGGAGAAATAAAAAAAAATCATGATCCATTCAGAACATGGAAACAAATACTCTGTTTTCTCTAAAAGACTTGAAGATAAGAAAATCACAGCTCACAGGAATCTATGGAAGTAAACATAATCAGCATGGAATGAAAGTTTACTAAATTAGACACAAGGAGCTCCAAATAAGGGATTTTTTATACACTTTTTGGATTTGGTTCCTGGGCCACCCTATTCTATTCAATATTTCATCTGTTTTTTCACTAGACTATATGAAAAAGCTTCAGGATACTGTATGTGTTTTGTTTAATGTAGGTTTTACAGACCTAGTCTGAACCTCACCAAGGTATCCATTTTAAAAACCTCTTAAAACCCATGTTTTATGTGAGGGTTGCCTTAATATTCCTGCTGGAGGAAAAATAATCTTGGTGTTAACGAAAAGCCTTACTTCCCATTGAATTTTATTTTCCATTTTATCTTCTTTGCCTCAAGCCTATGCTTTTCTCTGCTGTCAGGAAGCAAGAATTTTCCTTGTTCCTAATCTATCCATTTCATTCATCTGGTTACCTTTTTCTTTTCATTTTGTGTGTTTGGAGTAATGTCAAGTAAGCCAGCTGTTCATCCAACAGTGGATTTTTCAGAGCTTGCATCTGTTTCCAATGTTGCTGGCTTGACAGATGTCTGTGGCTCATATTAAGATTAAATTAGCTTCCTGAGGCAGTCTATACCTCATACAACTGTTTTGGATTTTGCTGCACTCTGCTGTACCACTACGAGGCTGCTTTTTACTAAAGAGCAATTCAATTTTCATATTTCACATGTGTTAGTTTTACATTTTCAACATACTGGCATCCATCCACTGGTTTCCTGGTTCCCACTCCCCTTAGGTTTGAACAGGAGAGATTTGTAACAATGCAGCAGATTTTGCCCAGATAGCACATCAGCTTCAGTAAAGTCAGGTCATAATAATCAGTGTTTCACTCGCTGTAGCGTGGGATTACAGCAAGGAAGAGACAGAACTCATTTTTTGACTGATTTGTGTGCACTTCTTCATTTCAGTGGTGTTTATTCTATTAATGGAGACTTGTAATAGTCTGAATTCCCTTCAGCAAGACCAGCTGTACTCTTTTGCAGATGTCTATAATAATGCCAGACAGCTGAGTAATTCTGGGGAGGAGCAGCATAATCCTAGCATTGTTTCCCTAAGGATGTGGCATATTTACCCATTACAGACCTGAAGAAGGTGGTTTGGGAAATCCTGATGATAGCTTATGCTACTCCCTCACCAAACTGAAGGTGAAAAAAAAGACCTCTTTTTAAGGGCGTGGTAAATCTAGTGAAACATCTAGAAAAAGCCACTCTTCATTTGCTGCACGTAGTTTCCTTCTAACAGAACTTGATTTCTGTATATTTAATTTTGTTTTACACATTTAAGCATCTGACTATTTCTTGAGCTTCAAATACTGGTATGTTCTTTATGAATTCATTTAGTTACTTATAGACAGACTTGCAAGAGTAGAACCAGGAAAAAGATGCAATTTCCTTCTAGGACAGATTGAGCTAGTGATACATTTATCTCTACATTCAACTTTTAGCTATACCTTTTTCCAGTTTATATATTTAACAGAAAGCATATTAGAGGAAAAATAGCTTTAAAATTAAATAGCAAGACCGGAAAGAAACTTTTTTGCTTCCACTCTCCACTTCCATCTTCTGATGGAAGAAACTTTTTTGCTTCCACTCTCCACTTCCATCTTCTGAGTGAGGTAACTGGGATTCATTCTGCTGGACATGCAGTGCAATTTTCCTTCCCAACGTGCCTTTTACAAATCCCATATTAAGGGCCATGCCCCAGTTTAGGGAAGTTCTCACAAAAGAAACTGCAACACTATGTCTGAGAGACATGTCCACTTCTGCGTGGCCTCTCAGTTCTGTCTTATAATAACTCCTGGGCTCTTCTCTTTGGAAGGGATCGTGCCAGCACACAGAACAGTCAGGGGCTAAGGCTCAGGACTTTTCTGGAAGAGTCTTGTTTCAATTGTGAAAATGTTGGTTTATGCATATACACACACACATATATATACATATACTGATATATAAACATGGAGACCTTCAGTCTGTGTGGAGTTGTATCATAACTAGTGGATGAAAAACTCTACAGGATTCCTCAGTGGCTGCATGTTTAAAATACATCTGGCTCAGACATATGACAGATGTTCAAAACACATTTCTTTTATCAACAAAGAATTTCACATGTTTGTAATTTTATGTTTTACCTGTTATCTTACGAGTATGCTATCTTCAAGAAGAATTTCACTCTGTCTACTTTTCACCCTACCATCAAGCAGCAGAAGACAGCAGTGAGGTCTCCTTTACCCTTCTCTTGCCAAAGATGAAAAGACCCAGCTCTCTAAGCATCTCTTTGTACTTCATGTGCTCCAGCTATTCATTGTTGCTCATTGTGAAGTTAAACTTTCACAAATAGGGTACTATGAACATTTTGATACCGTGACAGAAAGACTTGTCATCAGTATTCATGTAGTAAAAAAATATAAATAAATAAATAACAGCAGTCTCATCTAGCAGGTGGAAGCAGCACAGATTCTGGCATATACTGGAGGAGAGATGGCTTCTTATCTTTTCATGGTTTTAAAACCATATCAGATGTCTCTCTATAGCATAGCCAAACATTAGCATTAGGCTCAATATAGGATAAATGGGAGAAGTGTATTGGTCTGCACTGTGGAGTCCAACATATGTTATTTTCACTCTTTAGTGGCATTTCTAGAAGGTCTGCAAGCCTTGAGCACAGACAGATTTGCATAAATCATCCAATAGTCCTTTCTGGCCTCTCTAAAGATTTTATCTATATGAAAATCCTTACAGATTTGAAACCACAGATATGCATCCAGTCTTTTCTGGAAATGAAACTGAGCAGGGCAGCTCAAATACCAGCCAGCTTTTGAGTGGGCAAATAAGGTACCAGGCACAGCTGGCACAGGCTGCAGCAGAAGGATCAACAGCCAAAGTGGAAGTCACCATTCCAGTTGATCCAGGGCCCAGCTTGTAATGCCCAGATCCATGCATCTGCAGACCCCGCTCAAAGCAGCTGTGAATAACAGAAGAAAGGGAAGAAAGAATTGTTTTGACAAGTGACTTACTGAGACAGGAGATTATATTACTGCAGTACTTCAGCTTAAATAAAGGAAATTAATAAAACAGCAAAGGGAAAATCATCTAAAGGAAATGGAAGCTCTGTAATCAAGTTGATGGAAGGCAGTTACAAGGAGTGGAAGAAGGTGAACAAGACTGTAATTATCTCAGAGCAGGGATAAGAGTGAGTCTTTACTATGAAACACTCCTAGGCAGGAATCCAGGCCAAAAAGCCACAGTGTGGGATGAAAGGTCATGCCAGGGGAGACGAGAGATAAAAAAGACTGATGAAAAAGATGTGAAAAATTCACTGGTACACAAAGTCATGGAAAGCAGAGAAAGAATGAAATGAAACAGCAATGAATGTGAGAAATGGAAGAAGAAAAAGAATACAAGTAAAGATGATGGAGATTGGAATGCACTTCTGAAGTTGCTAATTTCTCTGCACTCAGTTACTCATAGATGACACAGGCTGTATAGACAGAAATATCAAGATGTGAAATATAACAAAAATTAATTTAGTTTAAAAATCAGATAGTGTAACTGGAAGTAATTGCTTGAGGGATTATTCTGTTATCAACACACATAGTAGACTCAGTGGCTATATGCTAGCACAGAGTCCATGCTAGTGAGTCTTGCAAACTGCCTGTGGCTGACTGAGAGTGACCCCTGCCCCATTCCAGCTGCTGAGCTGTGGCAAGGGATGGCTTTAGATAGCACTAACTGGTTTTGGCAAATTCCTGCTGAAGAATTCTCTAGTTATTGGTATAAATAGTCATGCTCAAGTGGGAAAAAATGTTCCCAGGCTTACATGAATTTACAAGAATATAAGTGAATTCTGAAAAATATATAAATAGCATGAGAAATGGAGCTTCACTTCAGTCATAGGAGCAAATCCAGCCAGGGAGAAATGACAGCTGAAGGTGCTCTAAGAGATGATTGTCTGATGGAGAGAGGGAAGGAACCAAGGACAATCAAACACCAGTACAGACCTCCTGCTAGAATTTTAGATGAGTGACAATGAAACTGGCAAGGAACGGTCAAAACAGAAAAGAAAGGTGGGATTATAGATCAAGATTTCAGCTTTAGCAAAGGAGCAATTTGAAGTTTCAACATTTATCCACCAGCAGCATTCCTGTCTGCACTGCTGCATGTAGTTTAATAAGTGATAAGAAAGGCTGCTGTTAAAAATTAGACCATCCTATAAAAAATTAGACACCATTTCTCAAAACTGAACTTCTAGCCTGTTTTAAAATATCTCTCTACAGGAATCATCATTTCACTGGTGGGTGTGCTTCAGGACCCAAACCCCTTCAGGACATTTATGGCTTCTAAAGCAGAACAGAAGTTGGTTCTACTCAGCAGCAACATCAACTTGGCCTTTATTTAATATTCTGTGAGCATATTCATAAAACGTCAGTGCATATTTTAGACACTTCGCTGCACTTCTGTGCGTCACTTCATGTTTTTAGTTTCTGTTATGAAGTGCAAATATATGAGGCACCACTGAAAAACCTTCAATTGCCATTGTACTGTCTCTGCAGTTTCTTTTGATCCATCATAATAGCTCATCATGGGAACTGTTTCTTGGTACACTTACGTGTATACTGGTCAGGGAAAGTTCTTTGGCAAGAGACGTATATCCCCTCAAGGAAAGGAAGTAATTTGTTCATCTCTTGCCCCACAAGATCAGGTGTAAACAAGACCTGCATGGGTAATGATCCTGTGTGTTGGCAGTTGATTCTTCCAAAGCTGTTACTCCAAAGCTGGATAGCATGCTGCCTATCCTGGTTGGGTTTATATTTTGAATTTAAAAAAAAAATTAAAAATTTTAGAATATTTATTTTTTCACATAAAGTCATTCAAAGTCAGCAGAAATGCTTTTGAAAAAGAAGTGAATAATATTGATTTAAAATGTTGTTTCCTGTCAATGCAAGTGCAGTGTTTTGATAACAAGTAAATACTATTTTACAGCTTATGTGAAATAGAAGCTGTAGTCAAAGTTCTGTGGTTTATTTTTTAAATCAGAAGTACCAAAAGTAATATTGAAAAAAGCAACCTCCTACAATGCCTTGAGCTGTGTGAGATTCCAAAGGAAAAACAATGAACCTTGAGCTGAAATCCTGTAAGACAGATCTACTGCTTTTTCCAAATACTCAGTTTTATTTTCTTGAATTACAAGGGAACATCAATAGCAATAGTAGCTCAGGTATGTCATTTTAGAGGCATGCACATTTTTTCAGGATATGTGTTTTTCATTCTGTGACAAATGGTTGTATTTTCTTCAGCAATACAGATTCTGGTTACAAAATTTTATGATCAGGTACATATGAAACATCGTGTTCACACTCCAGATTTTATTAAGCCTCTCTGCAATAAAGGAGAAGATTTGCTTATATTTTTATTTGTTGCCTTCCTTTTTGAAATACTGAAATAGACAATAAAATTGTGAATTACACTTATTACAAACAGCTTGGGCATGTCATTCATTTATTTTATTGTTAGGGAACAACTGGGACAGAACTTTAGAGCTGTGGACTATTTAGCCTTTCATTTTTTGTGGAAGTTTAGTTCTTCATCTGTTTGGGAGGCAACATGGCCCAGAAGATCAGGGTTGGGGCTGCAAGCAAGATTTCTGGGTGCTATTTCTGGTTGACACAGTGGCTTGCCAGATGACTACAGGCATTTGCTCCTGGCCTCAGTTTTCTTACAGATAAAGTAAAAATGACAACACCAGATATCCTTTGCAAAATGCCTTGAAAACTAGGAAAGGAAAAAAAAGGGGGAAGGATCATGAAAGATGTGTCAGAGCCAATAATATAATTTGGGAGGTAGTTACATGAATGCTAGATAGAAACTAGCAAGCCCAGGTACAGAAAAAGCAGTGCTGCTACAGTAGACAGATCAGTATGAATTGCAAAACCAGCCCAGGACCTGAGTAAATATTCTGCTGACTAACTTGCACAGGAGGTGAAGTCAACACATCAGTAACAAGAAGGACTAAAGGTGCTCCTGCATGTCTGGGGTGAGCTGCCATGTCTGAATGTAGAAGAAAATCTCCATCAGGAAATTAAATACATAGGACTTAATAGAAAGGTATTAATGAGGAGCTGACAGTGGAAAATATTTCAAGACTATTAGAAGTGAAATCCTGAAAATCAGATGAATCCTGAAATCTTCAGAATAAATTTGAATGCAAGTCTACGTGGTCTCAGTTCCTGCATGTGAGAGATCCATGCCACCTCCTTTGGCACGTTCCTATACTTGTTCTACACCAAGATCTTCTGAATTCAAAGCACAGTGCCCATGTCCAATTGCCTCCCTCCACATGAGGTATTGCTGCTTCCCTTACCTGCCACCGGCTTGGCAACCAGGTTGTCACCGTGTACTGGAGAGAAAAGCAGTTGTAGAACTGCCCTGCCATGAAGTGATGGCTTTCCACCAGTTTGTGATCAAGAAGAGCACACACAGAGCTGCAGCCTGGCACCCTGCCTTGCCCCCATTTTATTGACTCGGCATCAGAGTTCAGAAATATGCCAGGTTTCTTACACAGTAAAAAAACAGAGACTTGTTCAATATAGTATGCTCAGAACTGAAGCTTTAAAGACAGGGTGTTTTTAACAGTACTTGATAGGCCTTCAAATAATTAGGAGTGAGCATAAATCTGGGGAAAGGCTTGGCCTCATTTTCCAACAACTGAATAGAAGATTCAGCTACAGCTACACAGATGTAAAACACACAGTATAAAGGAGCTTAAAATTGTCAAGTTGTTCCTGAATAAATGAGTGGCTGTGCATGAAGTGATTGAAAATGGATAATATTAGCATATAATCTTTGCCAAAGTATGGCACTGAATATCTGGTTATTACTGCAGACCCTTAGTATCAATTCAGACACAATTTCTCTACAAAATTTCTACTTGGCTATGTCACATATCAACTTGTGGTCAACCAACAAAAAGGAATTATGTAATCAAGAGAAAATTAAAATCTAAGTAGAAATATCTTTGGTTTGTGATGATGGATGTCATTATGAAATACAAGAAAAGCAAACAGAGATGATGCAGAACAGATTACACTGCAAAACTTTATGCAACTTCACATAGATTTTTTTTTCAGCTCCCAAAGGGTACAGATTCTCATGTGAACACAGTCAGACAGCTGACTGCCTGGAAAGCATGATAGCTGTCACATTGCAAAAGCTCTTTATTGCATCTTTTTATATATCTTCCTGTACTATAAATACACTGCAGAAAGCATTTCTCCATTTCTTTGCCTCATCGACTCAATTTTCAAATTTCAGCTGAAAAATTTATCTTCTATTTGCCTGCCTACTCACCCACCCAAATTCTTTCTTCTCTGTACTTATGTTATATATATATTTTTTTTTTTTTTTGCTTTTCCCCTGTTATTTATTACTAGAAATGATTTAGAATCCTGGAAGATGTTATATAAAATTCAACTGTAGTCAGTAAGACCCATCCAGCAAAACAAATAATGTATGCCTAAGCCCATACTCTGTTAGAACTGTGTTCACAAGTATTTGGATTAATACAGCAAGCTGACATTGAGGTGCTTTTTTCAGACACCTTTCATTATTCTGTCCTTTCTCCTGCTGTCCCTGGCTGTGGGGAGGGGACAGCCACGCTGGGAGCCTCACATTCAGGGAGCTCAGCTGTGTGTGGAGAGGCAGCCCAGGGAAGGCAGTGAGAGGGTGTGGGATGGCTGCAGAACACAGCCCGGCAGCAGCAGCACAGCCAGGTGACCCCAGCAGGGCCGTGCTTGGTGCTGCCCAACAGGGGCTGGAAAGGAAGGAAAGAGAGAAAATCAGAGGCCTTGCCTTAGAGCTGAAATGAAACGTTTGTGATCTTTTGTAACACAGAATTGTGTGATGAAAACCTGCCTGAGAGCAATCACCCTCGACCTGCTGAAATTTTGCTTCTAGAGATTACTCACTCCATGTTTTTATTGTTTGATTTTTTGTTTGTTTGTTTGGTTGTTTTGTTTTCTATAGCCAAACCTTCACTGAACTCAAAGAATAATCAGGTTTTCCCGTTGCTCTTATCTGATAGTTTTCATATTCCATTAAATGCTTTCTCCTGCACTTTATCAGAGCCAATATTTTTCAAAATCAAGGAGTCACATAGTCCATACACTCCCTGAAGCACAGGACACCCTGATTATGGACTTGACCCTCCTTAGAAAAAACCCTGGTAAGACCTCTGCTGGCCTGGAGACTGCTTAGCCTCTCTGTGTGCTCACAGGTCTGGCTTCACCCAGTGGAGAACTCTCCAGCAGAGAAGGCAGTGAGAGTTGAAACAGTCCCTATCAGGTCCTAGCAAAACCTGCTGATTTTGTGTTCATTACAAATTAGTTCACAATTGGCCTTTATTACTATTATTTATGTATTTTCACATGCCAGTTCCCAATGGCAGCGCTACAGAGACACCCTTTGCCTGGAACACTTTGGAACAAACCTGTGCATTACTCACAGCCCAGTCCAGTGTTGCATTTCCAACTGCAGGCTCTCTAATCAGCTGTCTCTCTATTTCCTCCTGGAGTCACTGATGTTATCTAAAAATTCTCTGCTTCACATCCGGATATGATGTTTGTCTAGTCTGTCAGAGAGTCATTAAAGTCTCTCATTACAGTTGTGTTTCCTGCCTCTGTATCTCTTTCAGCAGATCCCAGTCAGTGTTGCTCTCTTGCTTGAGTCACTGGTGATACAGATCCCATACTGTACTTTTATTGTTTGGATTGAAACACCAATTCAGATATAACCTTCTCTCTGGGTCACTTTTGTTGGATTTTCACCTTGCACAGAGAGAAGCTGGGTATATGTAATTTAAGAGAAAATCATTATTTATTATCTATTGCACTAGGGAAACAGACTAACTAGGCTAAGCATTTATATATTCACTTCCATTTCAATGAAGCAGCAGTAGAGCCTTTCCTCACCAGACTATTGCCAGAAAGGAGGGAAGGTTTATCCATGGTTGCTCCTTCGGCTTTCCCTCTCCTCTGTCCTATTGCCTTCTACAGTTTCTCTGTTTTCTGATACCTGATGTGTTTTCAGTTTTTTGTCTTGCATGGTTTGGCTCACTTACTTTCTCTTACCTTCATAAGGGTTTCCTGAATAGAAGAGAACAAAAACTGTTCTGTGTTGTACCAGCCTAGACACTGGATCATATAGAGTTGAGGGCCATTCATAGAGGCTTCTGTAACTCATTGAGGTGCTTGGTTTATTAACTTCATTTAAGGTCTTAATATGTGAGCCTTCTGTACAATCAGTGTAATTTATTCCACCTTTCTTGGATATTCTCTTTTTTTAGCATAGCAGCGGCCCAACATTTTAAAGAAACTAGTAAAATAATGTCTCAGTTACAGGTAGATGCAACTCTAGTTCTGTAACTTTACTCCTTATTTTGTTGGCACTGGAGAGGAAGCAGATGCTGCTGCTCTGGTTCCCTTTTGTGACTTCCAATCTGATTTGCACTGTGTGTGTTTGATTACCCACGAGACAATATGCTAAAACACTCACATTTTCAAAACTGAAAAATGAGCATTTCTTTGACCAAGGTGAAATTGAACCTGAAAAATACACCTCCTGCTGCCTTTCCTTGACTTGTCTTTTATCACTCCAACCACCTCACCTGTGTTTCATGATATGGCTGCTTCATGATATACCCTGTGTGCTACATATTTACTCAGAGCTCAAGTGCTCTTGTCTTATTATGGAAAGTCTGCTCCACAGTTCTTTTCCCTCTCTGTTTAATTTCCAATCTTGGTAACATTCCCTCAAAACTTGCTATTTTCTCACTGTCCACCACTATCCAAGGGACCACATGTGGGTTACTCTGTGAACAGAGTATATATCTGTTGAATCCCCCTCTGAGGTGACCTGCTCCATTCTCACCACACTACACTGAGCTCAAGTTGTCACTTTGAAAACTATCTTTTGCAAGAATTTCAGAGTTTTTGTTCCTCATTTCCATATTATTGCAAAGTCAGCACTGCCTCCCAATCTGCCTGCAATTTTAAAAAAGAATTTTCCGCTTGATTTGGTTTTTGCACTTTCCCTTCCCTTCCCTTC